>JAPMOQ010052540.1:90862-129960 GCA_026543055.1 Argiope trifasciata
ATGCTGGAGTTGACTCAAAATATGGTATGTTTTAATGAGAAAAAAAATTAGGTTTTACAACATATGCAGATGAAAATCTTTCTAGTTGCTTTCAAGAGGAGGCTTGCCTCCAGAACTGAAGGATTGAGATTCTAAGGTTTGCTATGATTTTTTTTCGGTTTACGAATATTTTTCGACAGTGATGAGAAGGAAAAATGAGTAGATGAACAGGGTGGATTAATCCAAATGATTTTTCCTTCTCACTCTAAGAAAGTGATCCAAAATTTTCCTTCGTTTTCAAAAACCAAAGCCAATTCTGCTCGACATAACCTATTTTTCAGTATCCCCTCTTTCTCCCACCTAAATTATGCAGAAATTTTTCAAAGTGATAATCAAATTCGAAAAAGAGGGAGGGGGAATTTTTTCTATATATAGGTTGCGACAGAGGAACTTAATTTATTTAAAAGGTCAATAAAAACAAAGATATTTCAGTTACTGTTTTAATTCTTCTTTTACTTGAGAATACAATACCCCAATTTTTTTAAACAATTTTGAAAATGACATCGGTGTAATCGCGACCCCCATTACACATACAATGATTAAGTCGATTTTTGAAGTTCATGTCCACTCTTTGCAGCATATTAATCGGTATTTTGGCAATGTCGTCGCAAATTTTGTTCTTGAGGTGAGCTATTGCCCGTGGTTGATCGACATAAGCCAGGAATTTCAAATAACCCCATAAAAAGAAATCGCATCGACCGCGTCTTCAGGCAGGTTGTCAAGCAGCATTTCACATGCATTTTGACGGGCAACAAAATCACGTTCAGTTAATTCTTGTACAACAGCCAATTCATAGGGATGAAATTGAAAGTCTTGATGGAGAATTCGTTGAAGAGTGGTGTCAAAAATTCCCAGAGCAGCAGCGTGTTTGCGAGCCGAACGTAAAACTGACTGCCTTACATTTTCCGGAATTCTGCTGGTCCGTTGATATCCATTTCTGGGTTTAGTGACATTTCTGCACTCCCGAGTTAACCCACGACAGAATCGAATTATGGCCTGGAACAGGTCTGTAAGGAGAAATTTCAAAGCGAACGTGGAAGGGACGTTACAAGCGAGCGACCGTTAGAAAAGAAGCTCTCGACGGCGAAAGCTCGCTGCTCTTTAAACCAGAGCGTGATGGCATTTGACTACAGAAAAAAACAAACCTCTCCAGTAGCGCTACCTACCATCCCTCTACTCACCCAACTCACCACTGGGGAGTTTTTTCAGATAAGTAAGTTTCTCTGGCGCCCCATGTATACGTAATATACATACGATTATATGCTCTACTATACAGGGTGACCATAAAATAACTTCCCAAGTTTGGATGCGTCTTTAATTGAAATGAAAGGAAGAAATGAAACATATTTAATATGCAGACTGGGGACGGCATAGAGAGATGAATTACGCAGAAAAAAAATTAGTATCGAAAGCTCATGATAAAGAAGTATTGGTGCTATGGGAGAACTGTTATGAATGAATTCATGAAACTCACAGAAAACTTTTTATTCATCAATATTAAAGTCTCCAGGATGGAATGTGACATTTTCAATATTCTGACCTTCCTGTACCGTATGCAATATGTACGCAATGTATTGCATATGGTATATGGCAGTCTTCACTATTGCGTGTAAATTGTCAGTTTCGATGTTCATAACAGCCTATCATATGTTCTGCTTCAAGACATGCAGGTTGCTTAAGGTATCCGAGCACGTTCGGAGCACTTTTTTAGAAAAACAATGTGGGGGAAAACAATTTAGAAAAACAAAAAAACCCCCATTTTTTGGGGTTTAAGAGTATTTGAATCAGTAATAGGATGTTAATATTTAAAATAAAGATTAAAACTTTTTGATACTCAGCATTTAATGGCATAAATTTAAGCAAATTCTTATAAAACTTCAAATCGGCTACACTAAAAACTATGATTCTCATCATAACGAAACTTATATCAAAATAAACTGCATAGTTTGCTCTAGGGAATCGTATGGTTCTAGTAATAAATAAAAATTTTACAACCAGTTGAAGATTTATCATGAAATTTTTAGTATGTTTATGACATTATTATACAAAGAATAGGCTGTAAATTAAACAATATTCAATCGATCTAAATTCTTTTAATTAATTCCCTAGAAAATAGTAAAAAGTACATGAATTTTCAGAGTAATATGATAGTTATATTTTGAGTTTTTTGATTTGAAGAGAGCAAGAAATGAGCAAAAATCAGTTTTGAGGAAAATGCATTTAACGTATATAGTAACTTGTTTCTATAATAAATGATGGGCGTACGTACTTAAAATTCACCACATTTATAAATGTCATCATCTTGCTGCTAATTTCTTAATAATTTTCCTTTTTAATTCATTAAAAACATTTTCTTGAAATTTTTTCATTTGGCAGTTGATGCTGCTTAGATTAATTTATTCTATTGCTTTCGAGCTGATTAAATGTTTCTAACTGAATTTGCACTAGGATACACTCCAAAAACCTTAAAGATACTCTGTAATCCTATAAAAACTTCGTTAAAATATATTACAGACATAAATATCCCAAATATGAGGATTCAGAGCTCTACGAAGACATATATAGAGACATTCCACCAAACGCTATTAAAACTCTCATTGGCATTTTGTGTTTCTCTGTGCCAATATTATCCCTTATTTAAAACTAAATTTGTATTTATATAAATTTTTAACATGTTTTTGGCCCTTTAAATCGGTACTTCCGATTATTTAAATGTCCCCTTCCAGTTTACCGATCATTACAAAAATATTAATATCTTGGCTTCTAATAAACGTAGAGACAAAAGTAAACCTGTTTTGGATAGCTCAAAGACTGGTCTATAAAAAAATAACTTTTGGAAAATGTCATTATTTTTTGCGAAAATCGATATTTTCAACTTGTTCGGATATTTTCAGAGCAGCTAAGGCATTACACTGTCTAGTGTAGAGCAGCTTTACCAGTAAAGTATACTGAAGTAAAATAGAATCCATATTTAGCACTCATCAACCGTCAAAGACATACATTTGTCAAGAAGACATTGACAGACAAGAATGGATAGGTCGTTAGCTTTTCCCTTTCTACAAGGAATGCATGGAACTGCTATCCCGCCCTAGGAATTTTACGCAATTAATCTCGATATGCAAATCATGACTTAACAGCAGCGCCAGTATTTCTCCTATCGGTAATTTTTAATACTAATTGTTTTTCAGAAGAATTCATCGTCCCATGCCTTTTATCGCCAGTACATGAAATGTGATTTCATTTTGTTCCTTCGTTTTAGCTGTAGATGCCATCAAACTGGGAAAATTATTTTATAGACACCCTGTATATACCATCGCATGTACGAAGGTTGAAATATTGTCCTGTTACACATTTCGTACTGGTATTTACTTATTTTCAGAATGTTGTATGATTAAATCTTATCTCTCTGACAGTATTTATTGTTAATTTATAATTATTGCGTTTGTAAGATTTCTCTAATGAAATAATCGAAATTGTAGCAAAAAAATAAGAACGCTACTAAATAAGAAATAGAAAGAACTTAGGAAGAACATTTATAGTAAGAATAATATTTTTAAACGTAGAATAACTTTCATTAATTATAAAAGAAGAATATTAATAAAAGAATTTTGAATCTTATTTTTTATTGATTTATTCTAAATGTCATCTTTAATGCAAATTGAGAAATGAAGTTTTAACAATCGAATTGAATTAGCAAATCAAATTGCTTTTTGATTTGTATTTATAAGCATGAAATTTTTTTTCATTACAAGGCAAGTTTATTTTTTACTATTTAAATGTAATTCAGTTTTAGAAATAATTTTTAAATGAATAAATGTGAGTATAAATAAGTTTGAGATGTTAATAATAAGTGTAATTTATATATTTTTATTAGATACCAGACGGGGAAAACAGTTAATTAGAAATTCAAACTTCATCAGAAAAAGTTGCATCAGAAATCGTTTGGCGTTATTAAGTTACATCGTTTTTTATTATTCTATTTGGGAGAACAAAATCAGCATTCTTTCCAAAAATTTTATAAAAAAATTTACCAAACCTTGCTATGTCTCATTTAGATTGTTGGCTTTACATTTTCCTTGCAAATTTAAAAATGGGAAGCAACTTTATTAAAAAATATCGCTAGTGAATTCTCAATCTGCAGTTTTTTGCCCCATAGTAAAAATATAAAAAATAATGGAACGTTTCGGAATCGCATCAAATAAATGTTGAGATAATGCAATTAACCAATTTCTATTCGAATAGAAAGGAGTTAAATTTGGTTAACATAAAAGAATTGATAAAACACGAAACGCATCAGAAAATTGAGTCAGAAATTTGAATCGCAAATCAAATTAAAATATTTATATAATATAATATAATATTTATAGCATTCTTTAATTTCATTTTTTATATAATGAATGTGTGAGATTTTTTTCTATTGATATTCAATAAGCCTATATAATATATTCTTATTATTTTCTGGGTTTCCTAGATTTTTGATAAAAAATGAATTAAAGCATTTTATAAAAATTTTGCTGTATTTAGGTCATTTTATATTGAATTTTATTTAATAATCGTCAAATGGAAAATTCATTTCGTTTTTGACCTCAAGGTTTCAAAAATTGCTTCTGTCAGAAAAGACATCATCTAAGGGGAATAGAAAATGTTTAAAAATCTTTGATTTAGTATCATAATTTTTAAAACTATATCAGTAAAATATTTACTTTATGTAATTCTACTAAGAATGTATGATGAAAAAAGGAAAAACAGAAAAGTTTATATTAGAAGTTTGATCTTCCAATAATTTTTTTGAATTATTCTTTTAAAAGCAAACAAAATTTTCTTTCAAATTCCCGAGGATGTTTAAATGTTGCCATATTGTGTGTTTTCCCCATGCGAATTATAATTATGATCAACATCTTTTATTAAATATTAAAAAATAATTTCTTTTCGAGAATTTTTTTAAAAAATTGCTTTGACCATTTTAGCTATTATGATGCCTTCAGTCTATGCATCGAATTGCAGAATTATCGACTATTAAATGTATATAAATAGAGCTTTATTTTTTTAAAAGCAAATGTCATTTAATTGCAATTGCATAGCTCAGTGTTTTACGGTTTTGTACGGTTTGAAATATAAAAAACTGAATGTATCATTTAATTAAGATGTAAATATATAAAACAACGGATTAAGAAAATATATTAATAATAACTTTGTGACTCTGCAAGCCAACCATAGAAAACGTAGAAGATTCAAAAACAAATTTAGCATATCGTTTTGCTTTTCTTCAAATGTATTCACATAAACAGCAATGCAAGATTTCTTTAAAAAACTAAATCATTATAATGTAACATAAATTTGATAGCCACTAACTTGAAATTATAAAAGCAAAAAAAAGTATGAATGTCAATTTAACACTTATGATTTAATTAGAATCTGAAATAAAATGACATAACAATCATAATTAGGATATATATCGAATGTCATTTTCATCATCAGAATTATTAGAATTTTTTTTCTATACAGGATTAAAATAGATTTAATCTTATTAGATTTTTCTAAATAAAATAAGATTAAATTATTTCTTGGAAAATTCTTTAAAAGAGTAGAAAAACGAAGACGGACTATTATCACAAAAATTACCATTTTTGTATTTACTTGCTAATAGATTGACCAAAGATATAAAAATCTTTTCGATGGTGAAAATTGCGTTTTATTATATGATGTATATAAATTCATAAATGGGTACAAATTATGTAAACAAATTCATAAAAAAAGAAATATTGTTGTTGTTGTTTCTTATGGCACTTGCCATGGACAGGCCCGATGACGAAGTCAGTGGTTTAAGACGATTTTTTCAGGGGTTTCAGAGGGTAAAGGCCCCTGAGTACCCAGGGGCAGAAGTCTGACTTCTAGCTCATGACACTCACACGCTTGCACAATCCCTTTTTTTAAGGAGGGCTCTTTTGCACACAGGGTATGAGCAACCATGTTTATGATTTCCCAGATCACGAGGAAGACGAGCTACGCCTAGACTAGGGCGCCGACAATAATGTAACTTGATATTTATCTTAGTTTTTAAATTTCTTTAAATAAAAAAATTTGAGATTTTAAAATGTTTTTAATTCAATTAATATTATTTGAAAATAAAAGTAAAAAGGTGTTATAAAAAGTTGAAAAAAAAGGTAGAATTAAATTATTGTAAATGCGTTTAAAAATTCGAACCATGTACATTGTACGGCTGTGATAACTATCTTATCGCATTTGAATTGAAATTCAGTAGCACATCGTTTAGAGCTGTCCCTTGAGTGACGCGCTAAAGTAATTTTACTGAATTTATTTTTTTTAACTTATGAGAAAACTGTATTGAAAAAAAAAAGTATCCATAATTTAGTTACAAACAAACGGAAATGCAAGCAAGAAAAAGAAACGAAAGTATCTATCGTAACAAATTATAAAAGAGAAACCCAAAACTGTTCGAAACATGCGCCCATAATCAAAAAAGGCGATACGCAACTTAACTTCAGCACGCCCTAATGAAAATAAGCGTTACATCTCTTAGATGAAATAAAATAACAAACAGAAAATTATGGCCTCCAAACAAGGTGTTGAATAGCTCTTCTCTGCATTGCAATTAAACTATTCCGACTTCCATTGACGCCAGATTTCCGGCGGGAGACATTGTGTACTTGAACTGCAACTTTCGACTTGAACGATGGCTACTTCTTTTAATATCGAATGTATATAAGAGAGAGGTGTCACCCCGAAATGCGCGAAAAAAGTTGGCGGCGTGGGCCCCGGATCTTCATTTCTCAATCAAGCGAGCTTGATTTGGATGGTAAAACAACACCCTAAATTGCTCATGGCTCTTTTGTACGCCAGGATGACTCGATGCTCAATACATTCGATAGCGTGGGAGCTTAATGTCATCTCTCGCTGCTTTAAGGGTCGCGCCCGTGCGGCGTTGCCTCTATTGATTAAGTGCATTAATTATCATACATGAGGGCTCATTTGGGAGTGCTGAATCGTGTCAGGGTGCAGTGAGGCAGATGCTGGATGCAAAAATCACCTTGTTTAAAAATATAAAACGATCTGTGATATTTCGTGAGTCTATCAAAATTCAAACCTGTGGGAAGATCTTTAAAACAAGCAAATTAAAAGCCTTTTCAGTTTTTAAATGGTTTTCAATCTTATTAAGGAACAATAATCAAACTTGAATCTATTTAATACATTGTTAATCTGACATCCCTTTATAAATGCTGGTATGTTTACCTTTACAGTTTTTCGCTTGATTTCTGTTAATACTTTAATAGAAATTTACACAACCTTTTAGTTAGTTAACAATTCATATTTGAGACCTGTTATGTCAGTAAAAATACAAATACAATAAATATACAAATTTTGTAAATTATATTTATTATGGGCATAGCGCCCTGGTATCGAGGTAGTGCTTCTTCCCCTCTATCTGGGCGAACCTGTTCGGGCATGGTTGTTCTGTGTTCTGTCTGTGAGGTGTGTGAATGTGCCTCCCTGTGAAAAGGAGTTGTGCAAGTGAATGTGACGCATGAAATAGCTAAGAGGTACTCTTGGCCGCAGTTGGTCCTGCTGAAAAAGTAAGAGTCGCTCACTTGACTTAAATCGCTGGCAGATAAGTGTCAAAAGGGCTTGTAAAATACTAAAAGTCGCAACACAACAATAGAACACTATAATGCATTTTTGCATAAAAATAATTTTTAATTTTAGGATTTAAACTAATTATATATTTACAATTTTATTGGATAATTAGTCTATTTATCTAATAGATTTTTATTTGTTAGATTCTATAAAATAATAATCGTAATGAATATATGTAGAGACATGTTAACTCGGGCTCAGAAAACAGGCCTTTATTTTAATGAATAGAGATGGGTCGTACAACAAAAAAATCACACACTATGTGATAAAAACGAATTTGGCTAACGTTTGGGGTATTTTATATCGACGAACATTAATACATGACTAAAAACAAAGTTATATTAGCTGGAATCAGATAACTCCCTATTTTTTATTGAATTATGACGCAAATGGAACCAAGATGACACTCCAGACATCACACATATATATTTTTACACAAGTACCAAGATAAAAATAATTAATCGATATGCTAATGATTAATTTTAGTTTGATTTTAATATTTGTTGAATAGGAAACTAAAATGATACACTATTAAATGAAGGGCGTCATAATATGCCTTGCCTAGGACCACACTATGTCTAAGTCTGCCGCTAACAATACACAATATGCATTAGGCACACAATAACTTTCCCTCGTTCATATCAATTTTGTTTAGGCATATTTTTTTTTTATCTAATTATAATAAATCGTTTAAAATACTTCACTTTTATTTTTAACATAATAATTTTCATTTTTTGAATATATCAAATATACAAATGAACAATATGAAAATTTTAAATGCATATTTTTGTGCGTAAGTTGTTAATGTTACTATAATTAAGAGTGGATTTTATTAATAATATAAAACAAATAGATGAATCAATTGTAAAACATTTATGCTTCCATATATCGGACTGACAGCTCGAATCTATTTTGACTTTTTTCCACGGTATAATTCCAGCAATGAAAATTTGCGAGTAATTCTTATAAAAAATAATAAAAATTTCAACAATATTTATTTACTGTAATTAATGAAATAAAGATAGGTTTATTTTTGTAGAAAAAATTCATTTCTAGAGGATGAGGTTAAATTGATTATTATTTCTTATTTCCATCTAAACTCAAAAAATAGTCTGTAATATTTCGTTCAGCCGGAGTCTTTCCCATGATCTGGTCCCAAGTTATTTTATGTGATTTCTCATTGTCGATTAAATACTTTATGTAACTTGTCTTTTAATAGCTATTTCATCAAAATATTTTTAAGGTTCAAATTTCGACAGTCATATAATTCACTCTCGCAGTTTTAAAGGCCTTAAGCTCGTAATGTACCATATATCTCTAATTATCTGATAGTTCTCTCAAAATTTCAACTTTAAATTAAAGTGGAAATGATTAAACTGCAAATAGATACAAAAACATTTTTTATCGAAAACAAGCATTTTTTGAAAATATTAGTAAAAGAAAATCATTATGTCTACTATTGAATAATTACAATAATTTATGCAACAAATAAACAAAAAAATAACTTAAATAACAAAAAATAATTAGATTCGTCATAAAATTCAGATTTTAGTTTTACTTCCAAAAACATTTAAATGGTACGAATATTAATATTTTATTTCATTTTGGACTATAAACATAATTTAAAAAATTTTTAAATCTAAATTTTATAATCTTTTAGTTATAAAGAATCGTATTTTGCGAAATATTCTTGCCAATTCAACTTTCAAATAAATAAATGAAGGTTTCTATCTTCTGTTATCAAATTTGATCGACTTATGAAGATTTGAACAGAAATGTTTGGAACATTCAACATTTGCATTCTTTGGCCAGTCAGTACAGAGAAATCCTGGACGTTGATTGGAGCATCATTTTTGGAATAGTCGATAAAGTGGTTTAAAATTACTCGTTTTCATTGAATAGTGATTTCAAATATTCATAAATCACTCAGTTTTAGAGACTGAGTTGATTGAAGTTTATCTCTTTTTATTTAAAAGTTAAACATTTTTTAAAAGCTTTATAGATTCATGTTATATATGTAGTTATTTACTTCATTTTGACCCTTTATATATATATATATATATATGTCATGTTTGTCTTAAATAAAGCTGATTTATTTAATTAATAATATTGTAAAAGTCACAAAAATGTTATTTATTTCTTTTTAAACATATTTCATATTTAATCTGCATGAAATTAAATAAATATGAAAAACATATTTCATATTTATTTAATTTTATGCAGACATGTTCTGAAAATTACATTTTTATGTGTTTAATTTGCAATAAATATTTATTTTTATATTTGATTTTTTTTTTCAATCTGATGGCATCATATTGATAAAAGAAATTTTTTCCATTTGATTCATAATGTGTTCATGCAGATTAACTTTTATAATTTTGTCCGAAATATATTGTTGAAAAATATATTTAAATATTTCTTTCAAAATTCGTTAAAAATAGAAGCTTAAGTTATATGTTAAAATACTGATATCATTAGAAAGCTAATTCTTTATCTTTAATTTTATGTAAAAATCATCTTTGTGCAATGATATTTTTGGAAGTAAAAGCGGAAAAACGTCGAAATTTAGCTTAATTTTTAATTAATTCAAATTCTAATTAAAAATTTGAAACAGGGCCCCGAGTTGCACATTCTCGACCTCCAAGGTATACCAAATTTGGTGGCAGTAAGCTCAACGGTCTGATTTGTAGTACGCACACACACAAGCACACATTGAGCTTTATTATAAGTATAGAAGAAATGAGATTTCAACAAAGAATTTTTAAAAAGTTCTCGCTCTCAAAAGATTACAAATTATTCCGAACGATTTTTAAAAACAACAAAAGACTAATATTTTTCTTAAATTATTATTGGCATTTAAAGAAAAATATGAAGTTTAATTAAATAGTATAAATTCCAATTTTAATTCGTTAAAATAGAAAAGACGAAAGCAGCCATTTTGAAAGAATTTCCATTGGCTGTTTAAGTCAAATTTTTAAGCCTCAAAATTACTGGTGAGTCGGAGAAAAATTTTCCATGTTAAACGAAAGCCTATTTAGTTATTGAAATTATTTTACTGTACTGTTCTTAACCGATACCCTGTTGTTTGCCTCCTAAATGTAAATAACGTTTCAATCAATAAAAAAAATTAACTATTTATTGATCCTTTAGGAATTTTCCCTAAAAAATCCTTTATCCATGGGAAAGTTTTTCCGTCCGGCTATAACAATTTCCCGAGTTTTCCAAAGGTCCAGGTTAACCGTTCTGTTAATTTGTCATTTCATGTAGATGTGGCGAACTATCTGTCTGCATAAGCAAAAACTAAACGCCAGGTTCTAGGCTATAGGTTTAATTTCATAAGTTTGCATTGTGTACATGGATCAACTGTTGTGGAATGTACAGTTTTATTAGTTGAAGAATTATTTCTAATTCATCAACAAATACAACTAGACATGGCGTCCTCTTCTGTTATGTCCTTGCTTCTTCACACCCAGTCCCATTTTTTTCTCTCCGGTGAATGCACTCTAAGGGCGACCTTGGAATCCGGTATGCAAAGTTTGACAGAATATTGCACGGTGGATTGAGAGAACCGTGGCCGATTCTTAATTCTATCTACGAGAAAAGCGCATTCGTTACATCAATGCGCTCCTGCCATTCTAATCTTATCTAATGTGACCTGAAAATAGACTTCACGCACATTTTCTAGGCATACACGATGTCAAATATTAATATTTCAACTACAAAGAAGACTACCACCTTCTGAAAGAAAAAAGATATTGTTAGTGTGATAACTAAAGCAAGAGATCAGGAATATTCATTATACATTAACATATACAAAAAAAGTACAAAAAAACAATTCGATTAATAATAATAATCATACAATACTCAAAGAAAATAAGACAAAAATAATATATAAACAATAAAGTTAAAAGACAATCATTCCCCTTCCTGGATTGAAAGTCGCAATAACAGGTCTACATTGGTATGCCTGTTCCCCAAGCCGATACGTCAATTTGTCATTCTAGCGTTGAAACGCTACTACCTGCGAATGAGTTTTGCCCCTTGTAGCAAACATTGCGTGAGGAAGGTTAGGGGTTGTGATCGGAGTGATAAACCAACGTGCTTGGCTGGGAGTCAGTTTTTTACTATAATAAGCAATGGGGTGTTCATTTCCTTCGTCGTCTCGTTGCAATAGACAAGTTCCGATAGTCGTGGTATCAGTGTATAGTTGAAATGGTTTGTCCATATTTGGGGTGTATAGTGTGGGCAAATTAATAAGCACTCTTTTCAAGACCTGAAATGCCTTTTCTTCTACTTGACTCCAAGGAATTTTGTTTAGGACACTTTTCTTAGTAAGATTAGTTAGGGGTAAAGTTTTCGATATGAAGCTAGGCACATAATCTCGATTGTAATAATCCAGTCCTATCATACCACTTGATTCCCTTGTGGAAGGTGATGTTGACCTTTGGGTCTGAAGCCAGTAACATAACCACAGGACGAAAGCAATTTCTCAATCCCGTAGATGTTATCTGGCTTATAAAGATATCACCACAGACTCACCCTCCAGTGAGCCGACGAACGATATGCGTTGTTGTTGAGTGGTGATGAATTGGTTTGTTGAGTGAGTGGTTGGTGTATGTAGCTGTTGTGTCTATTGCGCAGTACCCATATTTGTTTGGCGAGCGGAGAGCTTTTTTGTCACGCCAAGCGTCATGGCGAGCGTGCGTGAATTGTTGCGTCAAATGAGTCTGACGACTTTGGTTGAGGATAGATGGCGCCAAATCAGTTGCATGAAGGTTGGAGGTTCATTGTTCGAGGTCACAATGTGGAAGGTGATGTTGGCTCAGAATAGAACTCGGGACCTTTGGGTCTGAAGCCCAGTAACATAACCACAGGACAAAGCAATTGCTCAATCATCCCGTAGATGTTATCTGGCTTATTAAGATATCACCACACCCTTTTCGTTTGAGGACGAGCCAGGTTTAGAATCGCTCTGACCTTTTCCGATCAGGCGTATGGAAGAACCTACCCTTGAACCTATGATGTGCCCCAAGAATTTTACATGCGTCTCTGCAAACTCACGTTTTTTTATGTTGACCGTGAGTCCAATTTCCCTAAAAGTGTTGTGCACAGCTTCGATGTGCGGTAAATGTTCGGTTCACTTACATTTTACAATACTTCAAGTACAAACAACTACCAAAATCTAGGAAATCATCGCTATCTCGAAAACAACCTTTCTCCCCGTTTGTACTGATGTATAAATTAATTCAAATTCCTCAAACGCTGACTCATTGACTTATTTACATTGGCGTGTTCATAAACAATACACTTTTGAACTAGTGTATTTTCAAAATATATTTTAAACAAATCCACATGTTTATAAAATAAACAAAAAAAGATACCATGTACCAATAATTGAATCCTGACGTATTCTTTAAAACAACACTACCATGTTAAAGATATATTACTCACAGTTATTACTTTACTACAAACAATATTTATAATAAATAATAAGGAGAGTGCATGAAATCAAAAGCCCTTACCTCATTCTTTCCGACGACTCCAGTAATGATGAGTTCCAGCTTTTTACAACGACCCTGGTTGACCGTAATGTTAATTTGTCACTTAACATAGATGTGGCCAACTACCTATCGGCATAAACAAAAACAAAACGCGAGATTCTAGGCTATAGGTTTAATTACATAAATTTACATTTTGTACATAGGTCAACTGGAATGTACAGCTATATTAGTTTAAGATTAATTATAATTAAGAATAAGAATATTATTAATTAAGAATATAAGAGATATTATTAATTACTAAGAAATCAAGATAATTTCTTATCCATTAACAAATACTACTGGTCATGGCGTCATCTCCTGTTCTCTCCTTGCTTTTTCACACCCCATCCATCTCTTTTCCCTCTGGTCAATGCTCTCTGGGTGCGACTTTGGAACCCAGGATGTAAAATTTTTCAGAATATTGCCTTGTGGAATGAGATACGCTTGTCCGATCCTTACTATCGTTTTGTCAACAAAATTTTGAGGAAATTTATTCAGCAATTTGAAGGATTTGAATGGAGAATAAAAAGTTTAGGCTTTTCAATTTTATCTAGATAGGAAATTACTAGCACTGTGTTCTCCCATTCATCTTAACAACCCGGCATTTTCAGATCAGATTAAATTATAAGGAAGTTTCGATGAGAAATTCTGCATCTGCATGGAAATAAGAGACAACAGAAACTGGATTATTATTCATTACAGCATTAATGTCAATATTTTCGCTATATTTCTCACGTTTAATAAAGTTTATAAAATCGAATCATTACATAAGAAACTTTTTTCAATACATGCATTATTTTAAATTTTTCAAAAATGATAAGCTTCTGGCTATTAAAAGTTCATTTTAAACTAAAAGATATTAATTTTAAAGAGGCAGTTTTAATTTTAATTAATCTACAATTTTGAACTGAAATACCATTTCAAAGAATCGTTAGATGGCACTATAATCCATACATTGATAGAGAGTTTATAAAAACAAATTGTTAAACATCATTTCCCTTGTTTTTCAAAATGCTTTTTAAACTATGTTCCAATGGAGACCATATTTTTATTGCTAAAAATTTCTATTTATGGGGAAATATGCATATTTTTTTGAAGGAAAACCGTTTTCGAAATCTAAAAACTGACCTAAATCTAAAACAATGCTCAGTTAAGAAAAGTTGTATAAGAAAAATCAATCATAAGGTGAGAAAAATTTTAATTTGCCTTTTTTTAAAACTTTATTTATTTATTTTGACAAAATAGTATTATTTTATTACTTCTGAAAGTTTTCACCTTAAAAATGTTATCTATTAAATTCCTTGCCTATGTTTAAAATATATTTTTTAAAACTATCTGAAATTATCCAAAAATTATTTCATTTTTCATTAATTAAAATTCACATTGAATATACAAAGAGAAAGTTGAAATGGACTACTATTGCATTATATGTCAAAATTCTCCCATTCGTGCAGCTTGCAATTAGAAATAAGTTGAATATCCGAAATTTTCCTCACACATTATTAAAAAAAATTCTATCAAAGGGGAACTTCGATCAAAGATTTGATTCAAATTTTTATTTTCAGAATCTCGCAGATGAACTCTTTATATATTCTGGTACAGAAAAAAAAAGCATTTCGAATGTTTCTAACTTTTGATACTGAAATATAATTTTAGTAAGTATACTCATTCTATTTAAATTTATCAATTTATTGCGCTTTTAAATTATCGCTTTCATGTTTGCTGATGCAGACTGTTAAAATGTCAATTATATGGCAGATTTTATTTAAAAAGTATATGTATCAACAAAATGAATACTAAAATTGTTTATCAAATTTTATTAGCACAGGTTTTAGGGTTTTGTAGTTATCGTGTCCGTATGCATCCGACAAAATATCCACGAATAAATTGCTCTCAGAATTTGATGAAAGTCTAGAAATATATTTTAAAGAACATATATAAAATTTCATCTTTCTGTCTTAAATATTTTTGTGTAATCAGACAAACAGACAGACATAATTTCAAAATTTTTTTATTTTTGGAAGGTAAGTTTGAAATGCCTAAATTTATCAAAATCTCGATGTCGATTTTTTTGAGAGTGCAATACATTTACTCGTATACTTTGTATACTAGAAATTAAATATGATTTCTATAGCCCTTCAATAGTGTACACAGGCTTTCAACGGGCTGATTGTTTCATTTTATGACAAAAATTCAGCTTATATATCATAATAAACAGAGGCTCAAAAAATTGAGAGTACACCTTACTTTTACTTGATAAATCCGACTTCCAATATAAATAACACATTACGGAGAAGTGCCAACATGTTTTTATTTTTACGCATAACATATGCTTTAATTTAGAGTAAAAATAAAGAAAAACCAGCAAAAAACTTCTAAGTTGTAAATTTTCAGAAACATTTTAAATAAACATACTCAAAATTTTGCATCAAAAATTTGAGAATACACCAATGAAATTTCGGCAACATCTCGCATAGAAACAAAATACCACTCTTAAGTTGAATGCCTTTTGGCTCTTATAATGGCCTCTAAACGTCATAGTTCCGTTTAGGCAGATTTTTGGTGGTATCTGAATATATTTTACTGCATTATTCTTGCAACACTCGCTTTAAATGGATTTTGTATCTAATTTTCTGTTTTGGATTCACTTTTTCTAGTATGGCCAAAATATATGGTAATATTCAATTGTATTGATGTCGGAGTACTGTTGTAGTGTATGTTCACAATGAAAAAGATATTATATTTTGACGTTATGGGTATTCTGTTTAGGGTCGTTGTCCTACTGGAAAAGGAAATTTCCATCTAAACCCAAATTTTTAGCACTTTCCTTTAGATTGCTACGTTGTATATCCAAGTAAACCATGTGGTTTATAATGCCATCTACAGGAATTAAATTTCCTACCCCTAATGAAGCCATGCAACCTCAAATCATGACAGAGTCACCACAATGTTTAACTGCAGGACGTAAATTTTTTTGATCCAAAGCAGTATTAGGCTATACAGTATGGCAGCTATCACAATCAAAAACATATGGTTAACTTTCTTCCAAAACCATATATTTTTGTTTTCCCTTGATGAGTTTCTATAAACTTCAGATGTTTTTTTCTGAATGTACAAGCTGATGATCGTTTTCTCTCTAATAAAGCGACTTTTATATCCAGCTTTTCTAATGGTATTTCGCAGAGTTTCAGCACTTAAACAGTTGTGCCTATGATTTGAAAAGTTTAAACAGGTTTAAAAGAATGGTGAGACTTCTGATTACGTATTCGTCAATATTTAGAAAAACAATGCTTTTTTTTTCCCTTCTCGTTTCTAAACCGGCCAAGTTCCAAGCGACCGATAGAGAAGTCTCAAACCGGTTGTTTCAAACCTGTTTAAACTGGTTAAATTAATTAAGACAAATAATGACTTTAAAATAATAATGTTCTCATATGATAACTTGAAATTTGCCATCGTAGATTTCATTTTATTTTCTTTTTCGTTTTGTCAGTTAATATAGAATTTTTCATTTAGAGTTGCAGAAGGAATCCATCAATGATCGACAGGAGTAACTCAAAACTTTCATTTGTATTCATTTTTTCTTTTCTTTTTAAAGACTTCTTTACAGTTATACCCCAATCCCACGTCACCCTATGAGTTTAATTAATAATTTTAAGTTAATGTTAATGCTAATTTAAATACTTTAATGATTCTAATTAACTGCATTATATTTTAGGATTAATTTCTGAATATTCACTTCATTTAACTTTTAAAACTGTATTGGTACCACGGTTTAGTAAATGAAAACATCATTGAAATAATTCCTCATTAATTAATCAATAAAGCTTCATATTATCCATCACATTAATTAATAATTCAAATGGAAGACAGTTTCACCATTCATTGAGTTTGCTTCACGGAATTAAGATTTATAAAATTATTTTCCCATGAAAACAAATATAAACCCATATTTGTATAGCGACCGATAGAGAAGTTTCGTATCAATGTATCAATTATAAAGAAATATTTATTATGCATATTTATTAATCAATAAATTAATCATTTGAATTTTTTTTAATTTAGTGCGAACTTGGGGAATCAAAATTATATTATTTTAATTCTTTATTTTTTTATTTCCCACCATTACTTTCATTTTTAAAAATTGTATAATATTTCATCAATTTAATTTTACTCATATGTTATATTTTACTTGTCTTTTATAGCAAAATATAACTAGGTGATATAAAAATTATGAATTCATACAATTATTTATCCGTAATATTACAAAATGGGTCCACTTTTTTTTCTTTACTTCCGACGAATCATGTATTAGAAGAGCTTATTGGACGCTATTAACAACATATTAATTTGCATTCATTCCAAAGTGTGATATATAAAAATAATTTCCCATTTTTTTTTTTTTTTCATTTTTTCACCATTTTATATTCAATCTTTTCCTCCAATATTTCAGCTTTAACAGTAAGACAGGCATGTTTTTATTTCTAAATATTTACTGTTCTGTTGAAAAGATAATTTTGTTTATAATTAGTTAATGAATATTGTTAATTTTAATTTTGGAAACCTTTGCTTGATATTTAATTTATTTGTTTCGAATTATAAATATATTATTTAATGTAATAATTTGATTTTTATTAATTTAACACAAATTTTTTATTGCGCCGAATGTTATATAAAATATTAATAACTGAATTCTTCATGTAAAATTTTATATTCCAATGAAAACATTTGAAGAATGAAGTTTGTAATACCTCTAGAGAGACAAATAGAACCCGGAAAGTAAATGCAATAATTTATACATTATGAGACATGAGAGAGAGTTTAATAAAACTTCTTGCGTTTTCTGTTTATTACGTAATACATTTTATGAGCAATTTCTTAAATTAAAAATTCGTTTCTTCTTCTTATCATTAAATGACAATTACAGAATTACAGTTTGAATAGTGACATTTTAATTGCAAATTCAGCAAATATAAAGTTATATTCTTTCCTGGTTCATTCATTCGTTACTGTATTTTTAAGTAAGTGGAAACCAAAAGTTTTCATTAAGTTATATTGAATAAACTTCCTCGATTTCCAAAAGCAGATACAGATTAAGGAAGAATTTAACGTTAATTTAGAAATTATTCGGAAAATAATCTTAATGTAATAATACTTTACAGACTGGTTTACTATATGGAATAAGACATAAAGCCCGCTTAATGAAAAAAAGGGTTCAAAACACTGTAAAGGGTAAAAAATTGTATTAAAGATACCAAATAGACCGTATTCATGGAAAAATTATTCATAAAAATCTTAATTAGCATCTTAAGGATAAATTAAATCGAAATGCTAACATAATTTTTCGTAACATGATATTGTAGCAAAAGATATATTTTTAATAAATGCCATTTTCAGTTTTAAAATTCAACATTAAACATTTCGATAAAATCAGTTTTATTTTTTTTAAATGATTTTAAATGCTTAAAATTATTCTAAAGTATATTATAAGATAAACCCTTTAAAATTTTAACAATTGGATTTATACTTATTCATGTAGAGACAATATTAAATTTTTTTGCGCGCATCTTCCTGATCGTTGCTATGAACTAATTCATAGTCTATATATTTAAAAAAAGGACACCCCCTCTCCCTAAAAACACCTTCAATTCAACCCCAACTGATGACTCCCACCCAATTATCATTTTTCGCATATTTTTGTGTCATATGATAACCTTGAATATGTCATCAATCATTGTTTAGCATCCTGTAATCATTATTTTCGAAGGAAATCGAAAAGGGGTACAATAATTCAGGGAAAGCGGTGGCACAATACCCTCTAAAAATGATATTAATTCTCTTTATATCATTATCTTTTTAAAATAAAATTTTAAAAAATGATACATTTTTTAAAAAATTCCTACGCAATTTCATGACTTTTAGTTATATCATCATTGGCCACCCACTCTCCATTTTTGAGAGAAATCGAAATTAGTGGGAATGAGCTTCTAAAATTTAATAAATAGCCATGTCAGATATACATAGACATCTTAGATAGCCTTAGCGTAAAATGGTTATGAAATACTAATTTTTGGAGTGATTTTAGACCTTTTATTGAATCTATTATGTTATCCTTGGAAAGTTATTGTGATTAATTTCTAGCAAGCATTAATAGTAAATTAAAATTAAAATTTGTGTTTCAAACACGTTTTTCACAACCAATTGAAATAAAAATTTGAGCCTAAAAACTGCACTTGTAGTCATTAATTCCCATAACAGATTTCTTAGATTAAAGTCATTGCGTTTTAAATTATCGCTTTTATTTATTTCTGAAACTACAGAACGAGAAACAGTCAAGCCGAAGATGGATTTGACTCAAAATATGACATATGTTTACACTAATGTTAAATCTGTGTACTGAACTTTATCCATCTCTTTTAATAATTATCTTTTCAAAACTAATATTCGAACAACATTAATGGCGGACTTACACCGAACAGATTTTACTCAAAATTTCATAGAAATGTACAAATTTAGTATAAAGGCAATATTCCAAATTTCATTCATATATTTTGAAACCTTTTCCGAGTTCTTTTTGTCTCAGATAGACGAATATAAATGCAGAAATATGTTTTTCGAACTCAGGAAAGTCTAAAACATAGAGCTTCGTCAAAATCTTGAGTTCGAATTTCTTGGCGATTTCGATACTTTCTCAATGCTTCCAATACAAAAAAATAAAAAGGACTATTTTAATTTCTTCTTCATCTAAACAATACAGACGGTCATTTTTTTTGTTAGATTTGGCTCAAAATGTGATAGATGCCTAGATTATAGATACGTTGAATATTACCTACCCAGATCTCTTCGTTTCGAAGTTATCGTGCTAACTTGTATTCGAACAGCAGAACAGATTTTACTCAAAATTTGATAGAAATCTTCAAATTTGATGTAAATACTGTACACCAAATTTCAACCATCTAGATCAAATCGTTCTTAAGCTATTTTTCTCACAGACGAACGGACATTTTCCGAAAATATGTTTTTGGATCTCCGGTTCGTCTAAAACGGTAAGATTCATCAGAATCTTGCGTTCGATTTTTTTTAATGATAACTGTACTTCCTTTATATAGTATGTAGAAAAGAAATTAAAACCGCTATTCACTATTAAAAACCCTAATCTCTGTTCGAGTTTTTTATTTTAAAAAAATTCTTATGAAAACTTTTGATTTCTATGTATGCCATCAATGTCCTCTACCCTATTCCTTTCTTATGAAAGATATTCTAAATTTAAATACTAATAGAGCTTACAATCTCATTAACTGGATCAATTTCTTGATATTTGTTGGAAATTTAATTCGCACCTTTCAAAAAAAACTGTTAGCCAGCTATAACTCTCTATTACTATTGTGCAAGTATAATTTAAAATAATTATTTCTTTTGACATCCTTCGCCCTTTTGATGCCTTTTGATGCCCTTTTGACCCTTTTGATGATGAAATCTGAGTCGCATGATTGATTTGATATTATTATTACAAATGAGGCCTTCAACGACTATATGGTATAAACATAATTACGTTAACAAACTTTGAGGAAACACATTTCATGAAAACAACAGGAAATATTGTCTTAAATTATAATTGCATAATAATGATAGAACATTTGGATTTGTTAGTTATGTTTCCAAGCAGGGAAAATTTGTTAGCAAGGAAAACCGACAAAACTAATTCAACTATTGGTTGGAAGGGGCAGACTCATTCCAAGCTACATTCTGCAGTATCTCTCAAAAATAAAATTAGTGAAAAAACACCCTTATTAATATGTCTAGAAATTATAAGCTTTCCTCTATATAAATAAAAATAAATGTTTGTCCGTATGTCTAGTATGCACTGCCATACCGCTCATTGGATTGCGATAAAACTTTGAATACTTATTACTTGCACTTATAATATGGCTATAGTCTTAGTAATATTATCTATAAAAGTATTTTCAGGTCTATTTAACGCATCTGTTAACCAAGGATTAACTACCAAATAATCCGTCAACAGATTTTGTAATTATGCTAATTTCAAGCTAGGGGTTAAAATTTTTTAGCTATCGTACGTAAACGCTATGTAAGTCGTTCTCTGAGATAACAGTTTTATTAGAGAGTATGCGAGAAAGTTTTAGGGGAACCAGTCCTACAGGTTTGAAATTTTATCTAAACATTTAATGAAATTCTTGCTTTTTTAGGCAGTATCTACAGGAAATATTAGAGTACAAAAAGTTTTGCACCATTTTAACTTAAAAAATTATTAATTCAATTATATTAACAACTTTATGGGCATAAATATGTTATTTTGTTTAATCAATTCTAAAAGAAAATATTTTAATCACATTTTCTAACATTAATCTTGAGAAATCTGAAGGAAAATTAAACGAATCACGAAAGAAACAAAAAAAAAAGTTCTTCCCTTACAATTCTTATAGAACACCAAGCATTCCAATTCTAAAAGAATACAAAAATCTATTACATAAAAATAAATTTTTGTCTGTTCGTACCTTATACGCTTCCGTATTATTCAATCGTTTTTATGCAATTGGTCAACTTATTGCTTGTATCTGCTCGAAGGTTATATACGTAGTACAATTATATCTTTTATATAAAAAATAATTTTTGTTTGTTCGTATTCTATGCCTGCCGTGCTGTTCAACCGATTGTGATGAAACTTGGTAAAACCTATTGCTTGCACTTCCGCGAATGTTGTATTTTAAAAATGATAATTGACAAAAGTCAGACGACATATCCAATCGAAATTAATCGTACATATATCAAACAAAATTAAATTATTTTGATTGATTCCAGTCAATGTGAGTGAAATGAAATAAAAAATGCTTTGTGTAAGCACTATTTTTTTTTCTTCTTTTCATTAATAAATAGTATAGTCTTCCACACAGGCTGTTGTAATTCAGGGTGCTCACTATTTTGTCTGCTGCAAACCCCACATATTTTTCAGAATTTATCTCACATATATAAAATAAAATTATCATTATCGATGCCGGTCAAGGTTAGTTGTAATGGAAATTTTCCAATGCAAACAGTAATTTTGTTATTTATTAAGGGAACCTACAAACGATATTTCGATTATACAAATGTATATCTTTTTAATAGCTTCATAAAAAAATGTTCCCAAACGTTGGTCACATCTAATATAACAACATCCAGAAATAAGCCAATTAGAGTTTCTTAAACAAGTGAGGAACGACAAGAGAGTCACAAAGCAGATCATTTACAAAATGCAAAATCACGTGTTTCAGAGTCTCAAGATTAACATGAGGCAAGAACAGAAAGACAACGTTTACATGCTACCTGCCCAAGAATATCAGAATAAAGAGACCAGTATGAGACAAGGATTGCGACATCTATCCTTAAAGGAACGTCGATTGGAGAAAATGTGCTCACTCTACGCATTACCATTATTCCCACCAACATTCATTTTGATTTCAAACAACTGCAGTTCATCATTCCACCTACACTCTCGATGGCCATCAGCAAGGTGTGAAGATAATCACTTCAAGCGTACTGAATGAACCAAAAAAATCCACATTTTCCATATTACCAGTTGATGGATATTACGAATTGAAATGTCAAGAAATTTATTTGTTTCGGCTAAAGACGGAAAAACTAAAACAAAGAAAAAATATTACCTATCCTAAAGTCTTGAATAATAAAGTAAAAAAAAATAGAATAGAATAAATATTATTTACACTTTTCCTTTATTTATCAGTCAGTTTCAATGAATGTTTTAATTTCCGATACGAAAATAAATATTATTCTTTCTATCATTCTTAATTAAGAAAGACAGTTATTTTAAATTTCAAATGATATTTTCAAAATCATTTCTTCTGCGGCAGCAACGCCCTTGGTATTCGCAAATCCATACTTATAATAAAGCTCAATGCGTTTGTGTGTGTGTTGGCGCTCAACAGGCCAGACCGTTGGACCTACAGCTACCAAATTTGGTACATGCGTACCTTGGAGGTCGGGAATGTGCACTTAAGAGCCCTTTTTCGAATTTTTAATTAGAATTTGAATTATTTAAAATTTAAGCGAAATTTCGACATTTTTCCGCTATAACTTCCGAAAATATTATCGGACAAACATGATTTTTACATCAATTTAACGATAAAAAAATTAGCTTTCTAATGGTATCAGTGTTTTAATGTATAACCTTTGCTTCTATTTTTAACGAATTTTTAAAGAAATATTTTAAATGTGTTTTTTTTAGCATGTGACTGGATAAAATAAAGAAAAACAATGACGGAAGTTCAAATTAAGGGGAAAAAAAAACCCATCGCAAATTAAATCTAAAGATATGCAACTTTTAGAACGTGACTGGATAAAATAAAATAAATATAAAATGTGATATTTTCTTTAAAAAATGCAAGGCAAAGGATTCTATGATCGTTTGCAATATTTAAATCATTAATTCAATAAATTATCTTTATTTATACAGGATATGCATTTAAATTACGGTCCAATGGCCAATTTGTAAAATATTATTAATAGGCATATATATTGTTTAATAGTATTAATTTGATCTAAATGAAGTAAATAATTACATTTTATTTAGCTTCAGTCAACAATGCATTGATGAATAATGAGTTTTAGATTTCTTCATATTTTGCTCTGTGAGTCATATTTTACAAAATATTTTTATTAATATTTTAAATAAAAGTTGCTACATCAATGAGTCTTCTAAATCAATCATTAAAACTGACTGATTTATAAAATTAAAGATTATTATTAGGAAAATGTGTTCTTTTAGAACTTTCCGTCCATCATCCTAAAGAAAATATTAATTTCAGGCCAATCTATACCCAGAATTACTTCAAGGCTAATGAATATGTGATTTAATTGAAAATTTTAGAACGCATTACACATGGCGAACCAACTGGTCGCCAAAGGCGGCTAGTATGAAATAAAAAATGGGGAAATAGGTACATTAGACATTATATTTAGTTCCTATAACTGGAGAATTTTAGCAAGTTTCTGTTCTGCAAATAATATACAGTAAAGCAATGTGTTTGAGCTTCTTGAAAATGGTGGTGGAAAGTGGAATACCATCATAGAGGTATCTAGCTAATATTAACATCCACATGAAATAAACTTTGGCCAAAACCAGAGTAGTGCTTGTGATTGGAGGAAATTACTTGCTAATTATTTAAATATTTTGAAGGCAGTGGGCAACTGAAAGCCGGATTGCTAGAGCAATATAAATATTTATAATTAATCGTTAAATCGTATGATACTACAGTGCTTCAGATTAAAGACTCAAATCTCCTTTTCTTTTCTTTTCTTTTTTTTCTTTTTCTTTAACACTAGTTATCAAAATTATCATCTTAAATTTGTAAATAAAAAAAAAGAATTTTTTTTTTTTTTTTGATATTATTAGTTTTATTATTGCGTTTATAAAAAGTGTTTACAACTTTAATGCACATTTTTTTCTAGCTTTAATGAAAAGCAATTGATTTTTTAAAAATTATTATTATTATTTTAAGTTTTTAGTTTTTTTATTATATCTATAAAGTGATTAATCAGACTGCTAAGAAACTGGACAAAAAGAAATTTCAAAATTTCGATGAGTTCTAACTATTAAATCTTATTGTTTTTCATATTTGGAATTTTTTATATTAAAAATTTGTTTCGAAATGCTAAATAAAAAAAAAAACTATCAATACCGAAAGTGAAGAGATACTTTTTCTAAGCAGATATTTCGCCAGTATACTATGAAAAAAAAAAAAATGTCACATTTAAAAATTATAAATTAGTATATCTTTTACCATTTGCAATGAAATATTTTTTTTTTCATTTGCACTCCGAAACGTAATCAAATGCGCAATAATTCACGGAACTCATGAGCTTATTTTATCGCTTCAAGATATACAAAGTAAATTTGTGTAGATTGATTTTTCCAGGAAATTTTATTTACATTTACAATATTGCAAATTACAATTTAATATATAATATTTTAAGTATGAAAATCAAAGAATATCTGTACGAAACTCTTTAGAATAATGACTAGGAAAAGTTTCCTGAATTCGAAGATTTAATTACTACATTTATTTCGCATTACCTGAGCAGTAATATTCACAATAAAAGATATCTCTCTACTAATATATTTACGACTACTATCTCCTACAAATGAAAATGAATGTGTTTAAAATTCCAGCTGGCCTTTAATTTGGAGCTATCGAATTTGGCACATGAATACTTTGGTAGAAATGTTCACCTTAAAGTAATTTTTCTGAAGTTTTAACTACTTTAAAATATACGACTACCTATATGTTTCAGCTTATACTGTCTGATAGGTGCTATAGAGTTGTAGGAGTTTGCTTACAGAATGTTTAGTATTTTAGGCAAGTGAATAAACTTACCGACTAGAGTTTGACAGTTTTTTCAAAACTCTTTTTTTTTTTTTTTTTTTTTTTTTTTTGTAAAAAAAATAATTTTGCCATATTAGTAAACCAATTTTTAAATGAAGAAAACTGGTTTTCTAGATTTCCTGGATTTTCCTCTTCTTCACACAAACAAATATTTTGAATTTTATCGGTTGGAACCGATTCGTCTGGCAACAGAAGGCTTAGGGCAACTGAATGCCAAACTGTTTACAAGTCAAGGTATATTTTAATTTCTGTTAAACGGACTAAAAAATTTAAACACCAAAATAAGTTTTAAATTATTATGCGAGTGAGGGTGCTGCGGAAGATGAAAATCAGCAAGCGAACTGAAGGGAAGAGAGTGAAGGAGTTGAACGGCGGGAGAGACAGAACGAAGGGGGGGGGGAGGTTAATGTTTGAGTTCGATGACGTTATTATTGTATTAAGTTTTATTATGTTGCTCTTGAATGTTATGTATCGTTCTATATGTGCGTGACGATTAAATATTTTTAAAGAATTAAACTTGGTGCCATACCAATTATTCTAGTTTACATTTACTAATGAAAGGGTCAATTATTTATTATTTATTTTTCCAGATGAATCGTTCCAGATGAAGAATTGGAAAAAACTCGACAACGCATACAATATGCTTTAGAAGAATAAATTAAAAAAAAAAAAGAAAAGTAGACCTCTTTTGCTGCATTTGAAAAATCAATAAAACATTTTTAGTTCAACGAAGAAACTCAGTGTAATTCACTTTCTTAAGCTTCTAAAACTGAAATTATTAAGTTATGTAGATAATTTTCATTTGGAAACCGATTCTGATGAAGAGAAAAGCGAAGAAATCGATCATCAGAGTAATGACTTTTTAAAAAAAGACACCGAAAATAAATTCATAAGTTTCTTGAAGACCCTAAAGAAAAATTTACAAATTCAAAGACACTGAAAGCTGAATTTTCATTATTTGAGGCAACGAATAAAACAACAAATATATAGATTTGATGTTTGATGCTATGAAGACTATAAACGAAACTCAGATGCTAGTGAACAAGTATTTTCAATTTCAGACAATATTGTGTTCAAAATGATGTGTCCAGCAAGATGAAGCCAGTGCTCAGTGAATAATTTATGTTTTTTATAATCCTATTTTCTTAAGATAGAGTTGGTGAGAATAATATAAATAACATTTGAAATTTTTGTGCTGAGTTTTCTTCATTTTGTGTAAGTAATGTGTAGTCATTTCTTTTTTATATTTTTACTTTTATATTGCTTTTATTTTTTTGTTATTTTATATAAATTAAATAAAATATTTTCCCTATTATATTTTTTCTTGACAAAAAATTCGAAAACCGACTATAACTGGTTTTTTGGAAATATTTAATTTGAAAATTGGTTTTTAAAAAAAATCGATTTTTGTATAAACCTTATTATCGACCTTTTAAGGCTTGATGATCTATTTTAGCAATGGAAAAAATGTTGGAATAATTGTTTGAGTATTTTGTGAAATATGGTGACTGGGAAATAATTTGGAGATCATCTTATTTTGAGGAAGTAGCTTTATCATACCCTTTCAGTGACTCCGATAGAGATCTGTGGTTATATAAATCTTCATAAAATAGGAATATCTAGAATAGAATTTCTGGATACTGTAAAGTCACGATCTGGTCCGATCAAATAAAGGGTAGCGTTTTAACCAAATTACTTTATTTACAGCTTTAATTTACAGAAAAAAATACTCTTTATCATATAGGTTAAGTGAAAAGTTCTATGCACAACAACACAAAAATAGTTCCTCGAAATATTTCGGAGAAACTCACGAGAACAGCTAACCGGCCGTCAAAGTCTCACGTTGGTACAGGGGTTCTCCAGGAATCCACCGAATTCCTCGGGTGGAATTTTCTCTCGAACGCTCTGCTTGCACCAATCTCTCCTCTGGACATCCATCACCAAAAAACTCCTCGTCTCTCCCCTTTCTCTCTCCAAAACCCTCGCCTTTTCTCTCTTCTTTCAACTCCACCTCTCATCCACATTGGAGATTTGGGCTGCTGATTCTCCAACCGTCGTTCAGCAAAAACTTCACTGGTCTACAATTGGCCGCAGGAATGTTCGTGGTCGACAATGCGAAACAATGCAGGCTACGCATCTGTGTCGCAGATACGATTAGTGAACGGGTGGTCCTTTATCTGGACTCACTCTAAAAGACCAAATGTCCGTTCTTAGAAAGAGGGTTCTCCACCTGTCCATCTGTAAACAATTAACAGGAAGCCAGTCTGGAAATGGCAATTATGGAGCGTGTGAAAAAGAAACCACAATGGTCCGGCCGGGGAGACGCTGAATCACCGCTGAAAATGGGTGCAAATCCATTGTTGTTATACGAACCTAGTCTGATTCCGAATAAATATAACTCTATTATAGTTTCAAACTTAGAAACAAAGACTAAACCAATTGGTACTATAATTCTGATCAAAACTTGTATAGGGTTCAAATGCATTTTCAATTTTCAGCTAAAACAAAAAGAAATCTCTAGCCTGAAAATCCAGTATCATAATGTATGTAAAATGTTAGAAATGTTGTCTACTAGTACATCAAAAATAACAAATACAGTGCTGATGTTATAAGCAAATTTCATCCTCCCCTAAGAAATAATTTTTCTTCTTCAAATATCTACATATTAGCTTATCCGAATCCAGTCCGACCACCGATTAATCCAAATAACTTGAATTTTATCATATTTTAAAACATGGATTGGTGCTATAATTCGATGCAAAAATTGCACTGGCTGTATTATCATTTTAAATGAAAATGATCTTGGGAAATTTTGTATCATATTATGTATTGATAGTTTGTTTTACTATTAATAAAGATGAATGTGCGAGTGCCATGGGTGAATTACAGGCCAAACTATTAATTCCAGAGCTACCAAATTTGGAACATATGTACTTTCAAGGTGGGGATGCATCATAGATGGATTCTTTCGAAATTTTACTAAGAGTTTTTGATTAAATAAAAACTTGATGTTTATTGACATAACTTTTGAAAATATAACAGCATTAATGTACTTATATATATTTTTTTAATTTAAAAAATATCTTTTTATGATAGTAATTTAGTTGTCGTGCAAATTTCGTGTTGAACTGAAGTCCAAACCATTTTCATTGTTCTGCCAAATAATTAATCGCTCATCTTTGAAAACAAAGGAAAATTATATATATTGTTATTATGTAACTTTCATAAAGGATAAAAAGAATTGAATTTATAGAAACACAAAAATTAAATAAAATGGAAATTACGTTTTTAAGACTACTATGATATCATGAAACTATTAGGATGGTTCATATACTCGATGAATAGATCAGATGCAAGACTTTTAAACAACACGGCTTTAATACAAGGGGTGTTCAAATATAAAGGTACGAAATGACACTGTGGATATAAATAAAGATTTTATTCAAAGTATACACCGTAGGCCTGAATGCAACGATCCAATTAATTAACAGGCCGAAGGACTCCTTATTTATAAAATTACTGTGACTATGAAGAGATCTAATCCTTCACAGCACCCTTGAGTTCGTCATCCGAGTTGGAATGCTTTCCGTTCATATGTTTTTTCAGGACCACAAACACATGTCGCAAGGAGACATGCCCGGGTTGTAGAGCAGATGGTCGAGCTACTCCCACTTGAACTTGGCTAGCTCCACATGTGTGACTCTGAAGACGTGTGGACGTGGTTATCATGGAGCAGAACCACACCCTCCTTGAGTAGCCTTAGTCTTTTGTTCTTCAGAGACCTACGCCTTCGGAGTGTCTTACAGGACACATTATTTTTAACTATTATAAAAGAACCTGTTCTTCATCGAAGTGACCATTAAAATTATCTAAAAGCATTGGAAATAATGACATTCAAAGTTTTAAAATTCGTTTATTTTTATGGTCAGTCAGTAAACTTTTTTCTTTCTTGTTTAATATATTACAGTGTAAAAAAGCGTTTTACAAAATGTCAACAATAGGATCAAAGCGCTGCATCAAAAATTAAATTCTTAATTTTTCAGAAGCATATTTATCTTTTCAAATAACATAAATTTCTATATTTCATTTAAAGCTGGATTAATTAATTGTTTTAACCAGTTAATTCATTTCTCAAATGGAAGTATATGCCATTTTAAAGGTTTGGAAATTAACTATTCGGGCCTCGATAAGAATATATTAGATCAAAATGATTCTTTATACTTCAGAGACACAGATACACAAATAATAACGTGACAGAAGTTCTAAGAGCATTTCAGAATGCTTATTCCACTGCAATTGCATCACATTTTATTCCGAAAATGGAAGACGGATTTGAAAAAATAATATGCAGGAAAAAGGAAAGCGAGAGAGTCAAAACAATGGCTCGGAACCTTAATATTTTATACGCCTAATTTTATACCGTCTTTACCAGTAATAACAAGGCTTTAAACATCGCTGAAAACACTTTTACTATTCATAAAACAGGGTTAAAAACACTCTGCCACTGACCTCCAACCTTCTTTCTCCTGCTTGTTTTACGATAATGTCTGGGCTCAAAAACCTAATAAGACAAGAGATGCGCTCCTATTTGACACAAATGAAGTCTTAAATCGCTGAATTCGTCTTTTGGGTCTGAGAGCGTGGCATTTATCATCTGCTTCTAACGCCCTCTAGTGGCCGAGACTCGAAATCGTTTGGCAAGCGTGAAAGAAATAGAATTTCACTAGACTGCAATACTTAAAATAAATGTAGGCATTTGTGGAATAGAATTGATAATATAACAAGGTTATTAAGAATGAAACAAAAGGTATTTATGGGAAAAATTGAATTTACTGTAAAGTATCTGTGGCTAAGTATTTAAATGAGGCTACCTTTGAATGATCTTTTTTTTTAAATGATACTACCTTTGAATGATCTTTTTCTAAATGATACTACCTTTACTTTTAGAAATGTTGATGCCTGCCTTACAATTAATAATAAAATCAATAAGGAAACCTTTTTAGTGCATTGACAAGAATAAATTGTTAGTTTTATATCCGAAACACACACACACACGTGTGTGTGTGTGTGTGTGTGTGTGTGTGCGTGTGTGTGTGTGTGCGTGTGTAAGAATGCGAGTTTTGAGTGATTTTGTTATGATAATCTTAGCAACAACGAAAAAAATAAACCTTTTAGCACATTAATAAAAATGTGCTTTACGAGAATTCTTTGTTAATATTACTTTTTAATTTCTCATATACGAAATGTGGATTATTAGTATTACAAGCGTCAAAAAGTTTAATTCCACTCCACGGATTTCTCTGAATCTACAAAACACATTTTTGACATTATGTCTGTTCATCTGCTTGCATGATTGCTCAAAACTGCTTTGAATCATTTGTACTTACAATCAAATTTTGAACGAAATCCATTGACAAGAAGCCTGTTTATCTGATTTTTCGAAAACAAGTAAATTCGATAACAAAAAAGAAAAAAATTCAAAGAGCTGATACATAAAATCTGGTTCAAAAGTTTAGCTTTTGATATGAAAATGTTTAACAAATGCTGAAACAAATCCATCAAAGGGTTGACCATCTGTCGATCTGAAATTTTGCAAGTATCTTCGGAGCTCTGAAATTCAGTGAGTTTATGCAAGTGTAGAGAATTTGTTCATTTAATACTATTCAACAGATGTACGATATGTTAAATAAATTCATCCTTTTTTGGGTTATAAGAATTTCTCTGACTGAACCAATTAACACCAAACATTCGATCTATACCATCTTTCACCTTATTAAAGTTTTCATTGCTTTTTTTCTGCGCTTAGCACTTTAATATTTAGAGAATCTTCAAAATTGAAGATTTATTCAACTTCTTATTCAGTTTAATTAACAGAAATACTAAAAAAAATTCTATTAGCTTTCCCAAAATACTAATTACTTTTTCGCTGACTAACAGAAACGGTTGGTGAACAAAAGTTAGCACTTCTGACTTAATATGACATTAAACTGGATGCCATACTAATTTTTTCTCTCATTCTCTTCATACAAAGTCCAGGGAATCTAATTTCATCAAATACTAAGGGAGAGATTGAATTATGTTATAGAGATATAATATTGCTTATTAATCAAAAATTATCTTAGAGTACTGATGGCTGTCAATGTCAAAGATGAAGTTCTCACTATGAATTGAATTTTATAAAATTCCAAAATTAATTGAATAAGACATTAAAGACATTAAAATGAAATAAAACAATCTCTATTTTAATTTTTGAAAAAACAGCTTTTTTTCTTAAAATTAATTTATTCCTCAATTAATAGTGATCAGGATACTTGTTCTGTTAGTCCTACTCTTACGCTACTGCATATATAATGTAATTGTATTTACTATATATGTTTTACTGCATATGTATTTACTATATAATGTATAATACTAGAGGAACGTGATACTATAATGTTCGGGAAAGAGTTTAAAATTAGTGATGTATTTATAATGTAGATATTAATAACATTCCCGAATAATAAAGCTAAATCCATGAATGTGTATATAGTAGGGCTGTATAGGGCAAACAGTATATGATGGAGGATTACCAACTAATTTTTAAAAGTATACATGTGCTACTTGAAGATTAAAAAAAAATTAATTTAATTTAAAATGAACTTAGCTTTAATTAAAAATTAAGCCAGATTTTGGTGGTTTTTTAAAGAATAATTCCTGACAATATAACTGGTTAAAATGATTTTTATACCATTTTTAAAATTCAAACAAATGCCTATCAGATTATACTTTCTTCTTGCATACAGCCGACCACCCCGCCATCACTGAACTTAGCATTATCGACAGGATTTGTAGTGGTCGACTGCTACTTTCAGATTATACCATTTTAATTTCGAGCAAATATTGTCTGAAATTTGTCAAATTTTTATTTTGTCATAATATTTAACAATAGTTCCATTATCGCCTCCAAATTCGAACTGTGTTCATTATTTCATCAATTATTTAATGGCAAGTGTCGAAAGTTAAAAAAAAAAAAAGTTATCTGCGCAGTTTACATGAAGAATTAGAAAGTGATACTTCAATGTCCGGGAAAGAAAATTTGAAATTCAAATATATAATACCATGTCAGTTACATTTTTAATGATTTTATTGAATCAGAAGTCGTGACTTCGATATAAAAGTTCATTTAACAATAACCGAGACAAGTGTAAGTCTAATTAAAATAAAAAACTTTAATATTCTTCACAATTAAAATTACTTTGTTTCCGAAATCATAAACATCAACTTATGCATAAGAGATTTGATAGAAATTAAATGTAAATAACATTCTAGAAGATTCAGATGGTCACTAACTGCGACTAGTAATTATAAAATTTAAAAGCAAGACATTCCCAAACAATCATCTTATGAATGTTTTTTACACAGTATTAGAGTTCACAACTGTCTAGGACATATTCAGTTTCATTAAAACAGAAAATTAAAATTTCCCACAAATGGGGTGAATTTGGTTCGAAAACTGTCATCTTCAATTTATGCTGGATGCACAAATTCACTAATGTGGTGCTGTCATTATGTGAACAACTGTGCAAGTTTACTGTGTGATACCTTTGATCTGCTTATTTCACCAAGCACGTATCCTTACAGTCATCAATCGAAAAACAACACAACAAATAAAAAAAAAATTAGCTTTCTAATGGTATCAGTGTTTTAATGTATAACTCAAGTTCCTATTTTTAAAGAATTTTCAAAGAAATATTTTAACCATGTTTTTTTAGCACGTGACTGGATAAAATAAAATAAAACAATGACGGAAGTTCAAATTAAAAAAAACTATCATCGCAAATCAAATTTAAAGAAATGCAACTTTAGCACATGATTGGACAAAATAAAAATATATATATAAAATGTGATATTTTCTAAAAAAATAAATACAATGCAAAGGTTTCTATGATCGTTTGCAATATCTAAATAATTAATTCAAAAAAATCTTCTTTATTTACGGTAAACCTGATTGAATTTAGACAGGATATGCATTGAAATCCTGACTTAATGACATATTTCTGTAATCGTTTGCAATATCTATATCATTAATTCAACAAATCTTTATTTACAGTAAACCTGATTGAATTTAGACAGGATATGCATTGAAATCCCGACTTAATGGCATATTTCTATTATCGTTTGCAATATCCGTATCTTTAATTCAATAATTTTTTCCCTTTTTCGCTTTCTTTAAAAAACATATTTAATATTTTGGCAATATCACCGAAAAAAACGTTTTTAATATTTTGGAAGCCTAATCGATAAATTATTAGAGCTTTAAACTCAAAAAGTTTCTCCGAATAAAGTTACCGACTCTATAACTTCTAATACCTGAATCTTTTAACTATTTCTTAAATTTTGGCTAATGAATATGTGATTTAATTCAAAATTTTAGAACGCATTACTCATGGCGAACCAGCTGGTCAACAAAGGGGGCTAGTCTTCAATAAAAGAGATTCTCTGATTTTTCAGATGCATAGGATCTAGATAAATAGGACATACTCGCTTGAAGCACAAGCATCTCATTTTTGGTGAAAGGACACCTGTGTGCCAAACGTGTCACGTAGATTTAAATCAATCACATTTTAATTGAATGCTTACGTTTTAACTCGTATCGATTACACTTTTTAAATTCATTATCATTAACTCAACAGGACTTGGTGTGTGAAGAACATCACCAAAACGTTTTTAAATTTTTAAAAACCATTGGCTTTTACATATGTATATTACATATGTATTTTATATCTATATCTTTTGCTACTTACTTCCCATTTATTCATTGAATTTTTTAACAATTTTTATGAGAAAACCATTCTTGAAATTTTTATTTGGAAATTTTAAACTTTTGAAAACATTTTATATCATCTGAATATGTGCACTTTTACTTTATTTTAGACATTTTAATATATCTTTATATCTCGTAAGATTTCAAACCAAATGCTTGGCGCAGTTTGGCCAAAGATGGCTCTCGCGCCAGAAAAATCCAACCAACCGAGTTTTCAGATATAAAAACGTAAGGGATTTTCTTAGATGTTAATTTCTTGAAATTAGATGATTATGTAAAATATATTATTGAATTTATTAAGGCTGTATTTGCCAATGCCATATTTTCAAAATGCTCTATATTTGATGTCTTTAATACGAATAGTGGTAGAGTGCTAATAATTTGGCAAATAATAGTATGAGTAATTCCATTAAATTTCGAAGAAGTCTCAAAAATGCTGTTGCACATAAACAGATTTCTCTAATAACTCTTTGTTCACCGAAAAAAAAAGTTCATAAACTTTTGACTTCGTTATTTTTAACCACGGATTCACTTTATGTTTGGTTATGGTTTGTTCCCTTACTTACAGTTGCCAGATCTTACAGTTGTGCTGTTTTACTTGCCTCAGATGTGGAATATAGCTTCATCACTGAATTTCGTATATTGTATCAAATAAACATTTTCCAAAGACAGATTTTTGATAGGTAATAAAGCAAAGCTTATTGAGAGCTTAACTCTTAGGTTTTCAGTTTTGGATTATTTGGATTTGGAAATACGAAACATGCCCCCATGTAGAAGCGGAGGACCTTCTTGAGAGTCGTTCTGCACATTTTGAACAGTTTAGTGTGCCAGAAGGCTCTTGCATACGCCAGTTTGCTCTCTATAATCTTGATATCTAGTTCATTACTCTTGAATTTCTAAATTTAAGGAAGAAATGATTCTACAATTTCTTTTATTTTATTCATAAAATTTTAATCAGAAATGAGTATAACCTGGATCGTATTGAGTTGTTGCAAAACTGATCCAAGGGGAATAATTCTCTTGTCAGTCATTGTTGAATCATTTCCTTGAATAGAATTACTTAAAATGAGGAGTACTTTAAAACATTAAAAAACAAATACATACATGCCAATTTTCGAAATTTTCAAATCTGACTCCAAAAATATTGGCTGATTTTGTTAAACAATTAGTGCTGTCATAACATAACAGTCACCGGCAAATCTTGAATTTGTTATAAATATCTAAAATTAGAAATTTAAAAAAATAAAGCAAAAAATTTCCTTACATACTGTTATGATTGCTGAACTGCTAAGATCTCTTCTTTGCATAACTCTATAGAAATGGCCGCATACAGAACTTTTGTTTCTTCTATTGCTAGCATTCTTCTAGAATTTTAATAAAAAAAATTATCTAAAGGCAAACCAAAATAAATAGAAATATAATCATCATGAAAAAAAAATGCACTAAGGAAATAAATCTACCTGAAAGAAATAACCAATTACAGCGGATTAAAGAGAAAAGCTTTGATTTATAGGCGAAAATAAAAGGTAAACATAATTTATTTCTTTTGAATATATTTTAAATCTGAGCAATTTGGATTCAATCAAACAAATTTTGAATTCATCTGCAATAAATCATTAATAATTTTAACCTTGAAAGGGGAAAAATAACAAGTTCCTGATTTCCCAAGAATTCTTTAATATTTACCACAAGAGTGCTGGTCCATTAAATGCTCCATTGCATCTTTTGATTGATTGTGTTCAGCGATGCATTCTTCAGACACATAATTCTTATCTAATTGATTCAGAGAAATAAAATGATTTTAAGATTGGTTCAGACACATTGTAAAAGAGTAATCTTTGTTCTTGCTTTTCAAGCGGTGAGTGTTGAGTAACTTTTGTATGAAATCAAAAGACTGGTTTAAACATGCTGTTGAAGATTAATCCTTGTCTTTAATTTCGAATAAATATTGCTGTTTCATTCCTTTTTTCAAGAAAAATATCAAATTCAGTGTTTTTTCATTTAAATTCTCCAGTAAAAGTTTTAATTCCCTCAAGAATAATATTCATAGAAATATGAGATTATATATGTCGTAAATGACTGAATAAAATCATTGGGGCGGGGCTCCATAAAACTTTTTGGTATGCTATTTAATAAAAGTGTTATACCAGAAAACATTTTTCATGGCAATCGTATAAAACATCTACAAAATATTTACATTTGGAATGAATAAAGCATTTTTATCGAATCTGTCATGCGAGCTTTGACCAGTTATTTGCGTATTAATCCTGGCATACGACTAATAACATCGAAAAATTGAATTCGTAATTTAGAAGCGCTTTTCCCAACCGACTGAAACCAAAATTTGTCAAAAAACCAATCGTGTACTAAATTTTACCCTCTAGTTTCGTGATTTTTTTAAATCACTATTTAAATGCAATGTTTGCAAAAAAAAAAAAAAAAAAAAAAAAAATGATTAAATAATTTTCAAACAAAGTGCACTGAAACTGTATGTTACACGATAATAACATGATATAATAAAAGCCTGTAATCGTAAAAAATAAACGCTCTAAACTACGAAAAACGCGGGAATGCAATAGAAAAGGAACTGTCAGCCAACACTTGGAAATCGAGGGATAAGCAGCTAGACAGTTAACATCCAGGGTGGTTATAATTAAAGTTCCACTTTGAAATGATTATGAAAGGGAAACTACTGAACTAAATGTTATCAAGCTAAAATTTTTCTTTTCCCCAAATAATAATAATAAATAACGATAAATAAATCAATCAATCATCACCAGTGGAAAAATTGCGCTGTATGCAATTTTGTCAAATAAATGAAGATATCGGTTTAAATTGTGTTTAATTATTTCTGAAACATGCTTCAAAGCATGTTCAATATGACTTCCACAATTTATTGAGAGTAAATTAAATCACATTAACGCATTCTTAACAGACCCCAGCTATTGGCATATCAAGGAGGAATGCTATGCCCATGTCGGTGTCATGTCTTATTTTGTTTAACAATATTGAATACAGCGCCCTTCATTCCCATAAGTCTAAAGTGAGGACTTCATCAAAATCTCGAGTTTTATCTATACTTTATTTAATTTATGCTACATGTCAGAGAAACGAAAAAGGTTATTATAATTTCCTAATAGAATCCAAGAATTTATTAACTTTCTATTTTAAGAAACATTAATTAGATTTATTTCCTAGATATTTCAGAAACCGTAAATAGATTAGAATTCGAGAGTTAAAGAAATGTTCTGGCGACTCTAGTTTTTCTTGGTCTATCTTGAATCTAGTAATAAATTTGAAAAGTCACTTTCAAATCTGTTGAACAAAAAAATCTTTCTAGTTTTTAGATCACGTTGTACGAAATCATCAGTATCATTTCACAATAAGAACCATACACAGATGTACAGTTTGGAGCTAGTTCTGAATTGCATAATTGTATCCAACTATTATTTTTTTTCCTTGTATTAACAATAAAACTGTTGGAGTAATCATTATTTAGAAAATGCGATCAAATAAGCAAAAATTTCATTTTTTGATGAATCAGCATTTTAAATTTTCTTTAGTTTGAGAAATGAACTGTTTGCAGATTAACCCTAAAACTACCAACACCGTCATTTTAATAGTTTTCAGATTTCATGCTGAAAATTTTTGACATAATTTATGCATTGTTATAGAATTTTATGACGACTTTTATTGAAATATAAGAATAATTACATATCCTTATTCAATTTCCACTTGGCCTTTTTAAGCTCCACAATCAGTATGGCTGATACCTATGCATACAATACTCCGTCAAAATGACGGGTTTTGCAATTTCAAAGTCTATTATATTTTATGAATTATATATGCAATGATGGACACCAATACGTATTTACATTCATTTATACATCGTTTTCAGACATTTCCTGGCAAAAATTAGTTAACATTTTTCATATGAAATTATATTGATTAATCCAAAGTGCTCAGCAGCCGTTATAAGGAGATCCCTTTTATTTCGATTATTTAGAACTACAAATTCTTATATACGTAATCCAGACGTGATAATAATCAAATTGATTTCTTCGTTTTTTTATTAATAATTAAATTATATTAAATGTTTTTGTTAAATTATATGCTTTTATGCACTACTCGGCCAAAACTTACTAGTAAAGCCATGAGGATCAAAAACTGCCAATTTGACGAGTGTAGTAAAACTAGTTATATATTTAACATATAATAATATTTTTCTTTTAACAAGACCCCTAAAAGAAAGTGTGCTAAACTCATGAAATTCGGTAGCTGATTTTAAAATCAGTGTTTATAGATTTCTATCGAATTTTGGGCAAAATTTACTGCAAGCCTGCTGCACATTTTCATCTGAATACAATACTTGAAAAATACAATGAATTTAATAATTGAAATTAAGAATAAATAAAAATATAGATCTGCAACAAAATATAATTCATATTAAGAAATTATTAATTTTATACTCGATTTATGATTTAATGATGATTAAATAATTAAAATATTTATAAAATTAAAAATAGAAGTTTTAACTTATTCAATATGTTAATAATTTATTGTAATTTAATTTTTTCCTTTTTGAAATCTTGAAAAAAATGTATACTTTTTTATTTATTTACTTTTTAATATATATTGACGAAAAATTGACTAAAAAAGGCAGTT
>JAPMOQ010052540.1:154960-181124 GCA_026543055.1 Argiope trifasciata
CCTGTAAAGTGTAGAAAATAAATTAGAAATAACTGGCGATGAAATTATATGTATAATTATTTTTAAAATATAAATAAATGCAGACGAATTAAAAAAATATTACATAATGATTTTGTTTCCTTTAATTTATGTTTTCAAAATTTATGAATTTAGCTGTTGTATTTATCATGTTTCTACACATATTTACTATTTGGTTACACAGCAGATTTAATTATTACATTTAAAGTAATAGGGCAGTGTAATCAAAATGTAAATCATAATTAAAACAGATTGAAAATTTCATTATTAACTATATAAAATTAATGTGTAACAAGAAAAAATATTGAAACAAAATTAAAATTATTCTTCAGGAAGGCAGTATACTGTTGTTAAAATGTTTGTCTACAGTTATATGGTGATATACAAGATTACCACTGAATCAATTTATTAATAAATTTAAAACAAATTCAGTGAATTTAAGCTGAAACATGGTTTTGTTGTTGGAGAACTTCAGATTAGAAACAAAGAGAAAATGAAGAAGTAATTCAAATTGTTACTACTAACACTATTCACCATTGAAAACTAAAAACATAGAGTATTTATACCTTAAAATATAAATTCAAATTTAAAATAATCTTTTAAGAAGGTTGCTGAATAGCAGTACTTACTCTTGAGCTTTTGCTAATCTTGAAATCCTTACGAAGGAATCCGTGAATCCACAGTGATTTTAACTTTTCGTCTTTGGGGAATTTAAAAATGGACACTTTTACGCCATTATCCCAATTTCCTATGCAGTTGAAGACTGCACAGTGGAAAGGCATCATATATTTATTTTAAGGCATCATAATATTTATTTACTAGCCGCCTTTGGCGACCAGCTGGTTCGCCACGAGTAATGCGTTCTAAAATTTTCAATTAAGTCACACATTCATTAGCCTTGAAGTAATTCCGGGCATTGATTGCCCTGAAATTAAAGATGTTTTTTTTCTGTGATGTTGCCAAAATATTAAATATGTTTTTTTTTAAGAAAACGAAAAAGGAAAAAAAATTATTGAATAAATGATTTAGATGTTGCAAACGATTATAGAAATCTTGGATTTGCATTTATATTTTTAGAAAATATCACATTTTATGTTTCTTTTATTTTATCAAGTCACGTGCTAAAAGTTGCATTTCTTTAAACTTGATTTACGATGGTAGGTTTTTTTTTTTTAACTTCCGTCATTGTTTTCTTTTATTTTATCCAGTCACGTGCTCAAAAAAAACATGGTTAAAATATTTCTTTAAAAATTCTTTAAAAATAGAGGCTTAAGTTATACATTAAACACTGATACCATTAGAAAGCTAATTTTTTTTTCTTTAAATTGATGTAAAAATCATGTTTGTGCGATAATATTTTTGGAAGTTATAGCGGAAAAACATCGAAATTTCGCTTAAATTTTAATTAATTCAAATTCTACTTAAAAATTCGAAAATAGGGCTCCGAGGTACACATTCCCGACCTCCAAGGTATACATGTACTGAATTTGGTAGCTCTAGGTCCACTTGTCTGGCCTGTAGAGCGCCAACACACACACATTAAGCTTTATTGTAAGTATAGATGAAAAAAATATTGGCGTTGTTTTCCGAAAGAAATACAGAAGAGAGGAAGATACTGCCAACGGTTTGAATGCATTCTATGCATCTGTAACTCGCTGCCACCTGCTACTCGACAGACTTCTTCCCTATGACTCAACGTGCGTCATTTCAGTCAGAATTGAGGCTTTGTACTTTAGAATATTTTGGTACAATAAATATATTGATAAAGGTATTCTGTGTAATAGGTATAAGCATACAAAAATTTCAAATAAAAATATTGGGGAATAAATAAAAATTTTACAAAGCACGTCTCTTTGAAAGAGGGTGCTCCCGAATGATATTCAAAAAAAAAAAAAAATTGTAGAGATAAACGAGTTTATATTTCATGAATGTCATGATATTTTCTGCTTCCTGTGGCAATATCCGTTACTTTTCCAACATTTTTTCCTTTTTTTAAAAAAATATTTTATTTGGTGTTTTTGTATATCCATTATTAATTTTTTCTCATTGATATTTTTACCTGTGATACGGAAGTTAAGTATTTATTAATAACATTTCATTACCTTAATTATTTATGTTCGTTTCCTTTCGTAAACTTTTATTCTGTATGTATACGTTATCTTTAAATTTATGTTTTCGCCTATATGTATAGCTAATTTCAATTTGTATACATTTAATATGCTGTTTCTTATTATATATAATTTATTTCCTAAATATGAATATTTATTATTCCTAATAATGTATGTTTCAATTTATAATTTTAAACGTGTATTACAAAATTCCGAAAATAATCGCAAATTTTACAAATTGTTTATAAATTTTTAAATGAAACTGTTCAAAAATTCTTAACAGTTATATAAAATTTATTTCTCTCCTTTATTTCCCTTTGATTTTTTTATCGGATGGTAAGCAAAACGTCGGGGCCAGCAACCCGTTTCCAAAATTTTCTACCTTACAGATGGTGAGGACTTAAATTTTGATTTTTTTCAAAAAAATTGAAAAGTAGAGATATTTTTTTGGCACAATACTAGAAACCGCAAGTTCATCCATATAAATAAATATGTTTTTATTTTCTGATAATATTAGAGCTGTTGTATCGAAGTAATTTTTCAAAGACATTTGTGAATAACTTTAGGTATTATTAAAGATTTTTTTTATTCCTAACTTTTCCCTTAAAAATTCAGTTAGCAAAAGATGAAAACATAACAAAAAAAACCCTTACTTCATTATTATGAAATACGTACATTAAGAGAGAACATCTTTGTCAAACACCTATCGGATACGATAATCAAACAATCGACATACGCTTAACTCACTGAAAAAACACCCGATTCAAATTCATACATTGCTTCGTTGAATCCATCTAATTTGATCCAAGACCGATACTCACTGCATCACTGGACAATAGCAAACAATAAAAGAATTATTTGCTAACTACTCCGTAATGAGTCTTAATACTTAATAAAAGTGCGGCAGTAGGGAGAAAAAAAAACACACACACACAAAAAAAATCAATCCAAAAAGGAAAAGTATCTCGAATCCACTCGATTTCAATTCTTCAAGTATTACTCAGTTGAAGAGGACCACTAGAAGAAAAATAAATATTCGGACGACAAAAAAAATGAAATTAAATGAGAAGGAACGATACCTCCCTCCTCAAATTCCCTCCCCCCCCCGTACGCCCTTCTTATCATCTGCGAGATTGCTAACATCTTCAGCTGCTGTTATATTTCTCAGGAAAAGTCAAATGCACAAGAAAAGAAAAGATCAAAAATAGCGTTAAAAAAATTTCTGAACTCTCCCCCCCCTCACTCCCCTTTTAACTTCATTGCCACCCTTCCCCCCCACACTCTAAAAAGGAGCGTCTTCACTCCGTGCTATTTCGAGTGTGGCTAATGTGCAAATACACGCTAACATTCAATTACTGTTTTTGTTTCTGCTGCAAAACGTCGAACTAAAAGTTTACACACACCTACACATGAATCATTTGTTTCCCAATAAGAGAGACTGACGAGTGTTTAGTATGGAAATAATTCTGTTCTATGAAGCATTTTATAAGGGAGGAGGGTGGGCGGGTGAAGGGGAAGTAGCGGAAAAGGATGGGCTGGGAAAAAAAAAACAAATAAAGTATAAGTAAGTAAAATGAACTTGCGTATATGTTCCACAATGAAATAAACGGAGAGAATAAAAAATTATAATAAGTACCATATATACGAAACGTTGTAATTTAATGTCCTTGATAAATAACATCTAGTCAATATTTAACTTTTTTCATTCTTTATTTTTTTTCTGGAGTTAGAAGGGGGGGGGGAGAGGAAAAATTAAAAGTGCTTATTTATCAGAAAGCGTAACTTTCGTGACTGTATTTATTTGTTGGGTTTCTTTTGCGCGCACAATCGTATTTAATACGAGGCTGTAAGGGTTCATTAAGTATGAAGAGAAGAGGGTTTAATTTTCCTTAAAAACAAGAAATTCACCAACGATGCATTAATGCAAGCATTAACGAGGCTGGAAAAGAAATTACGAAATATTTGTTTAACGCGATGTTTTGGGAGAGAAAAATTATTGTTTATAGTGAAGTAGATTTGTAAAAGGCTGATAAAACAAGAAGAATGGTGGAAAAAATTTCGAATGCAGCAAAAATTTTCGACCAGAATTAATATCTTCTTTTAAACTTAACGGTATAATAAATTCTATTAATTGATATATATATTTTTTTGTTTTATTTTGGATGGTCCTGAATTTCTACTATGTCTCTTTTCAAGCATTTAAAATTTAAGTCGGAAATGGAGAACGCAAAAGGGGAAATGCATAAGGGAGCATTTATCAGATCAGTTTTAACAGATTATGTTGTTCCGAAAAATGTCAAAAACCCAAAAACCCTTTTATTTAAACTATAAATCTAGTAAGTACTTTTTTCCCTCAAATTTTTTTATTCCTATTTATTTAATTTAACTTGATGGTGGCTTTAATTTTACTTGGTTTCTCAAGGTCCTTTGAATAAAGGACTTAAAATCGTACTTGATCTAGCTTGACTAAAATCAAGGACTGACAAACATGGCGTTCATGGACACAGTAAAAAATTAAACTAATTATCATAATAGGCTGGAATTGTAACTAGTATACCTAGTTAAGGAAATATAATTAATAATGTCATATTCTTAGCCATCAATCATATAACTATATCATATCTAATCAAGTCCATGATTTATGAAAAAAGAAAAATATGACATTTTTCGTAAGATTCTAAATAGACCTAGTTCCAATATTTGGAGATTACTTACCTTCCCAGGAGATTTTTGATGAAAAACACACATTTATATAAAATTTTTAATAAACAACCGTATCTTACTGACGCTGTATTGTCCATTTGTTGGTTAAGAATACAGATAGAGGATTAATCCCATTTTCCGCCTATTCGTGTCTATCAATCATGCTATTTTCTTCAAACCACTGCAATTATGAGGAGGGAGTAACTGGCTTCTGGTGCAAAACATGAATTTGTCATCCTCCATCTATACATTAACGGTTTAGAAAAGCACAAACTGCGAATATGGCAAAGCACTATTATCTTTTCTGCCTCTTCAAGAAATTTTACTTCGAATTTATGCCTTTTCTTTATGGTGCTCTCTAAAATTGGTGCTCAGGGCATTTATATGCTTTTTGCTTTCCCCCCCTCTCCAGTTGTCATTCACCTACACCCTTAATTAAAAAGTTAAATTTAATTCTTTGCATGGTTTGTGATAGTAGCAGAATCAGACTTAAGCCCGACTTTTAAATTTGATACTTGGATTTGAAATTTTAAACAAAATTTGAGAATTTTACGCACTGTTTCAAAATTAATAAGATCATTTGACCAGATAAAAAAAAACTTAGTTTTATAATCAGGGGATCAAAGATTCAAGATATAATTCTATTAAAACCTTTTTTCGGAACTTGGTGAGCGCCAGATTACCCATCTCGTGATAAAAGCACTTTTTAAAGTGTTCCCAAGATAATTTTCAATATTCTTGGCTATCAAAAACTCAATAAAGTACGGTTCTATTTATAAAAGTATAACTTGATACACACCTCTGTAAATCGAAGTTGTCCTAGTTATGATATGCATCAAAGTAGAGATTTTGTATCACCTCTGTAACTACGGTAAAATAAATTTGAACAAAATTACAATTAAATATCAGCAAACAAAAATAAAAGATTGCTTCTTAGCAATCAATCAAATATTCTTTAAATACTGTCATACTGAACCATTTTAAATCTTTTTAAGAGCTCCATTAGCAATAATATAAATATAAAATTAATGAAAAATTCAAAATGAAATAAAGCTATTGCATCTATAACAGCTCTCAAAATAGTGTTATATGAAAATTTGTTATGAGGAATGATAATTCAAGTATCTGTTGTTTATTTGGCCACATTTTAAAATAATTCTCGAATAATTTTTAAATAAAACGCTAATTCAACGAAGCTTAAACTAATTCATATAAATAATTTTGAGTAAAAAAAAATGTGGTTTCAATTCATTTCGAACTAAATAAATTTAGTAATAATTAAATGGTTCTTAAAAAGTGTATCTTTATTAGAATGCTAAACAATAAAATATTTTATTTTCTTAATTTCTGCTTTTTAATTTTGATATCACTTTTCTTCAAATTCAGTAGTTAGACAAGCTTCTAATATGACATGAAAATTTAATCATGTAATTGATAATTAAGATCCAAGAATTTCAAAAAGTGTATCGACATCGAAGACATAGAAATGTAGGAAATTTCAAAACTATAGAACATCAGGTAGAGGCTGAATTATCAATAATATTTCGTCCTTACGAATATGAAACAAATCAAATTAATTAAAAATGTCTAAAAATTTAGTAATTAGTCTTTAATACCATACACTGACGGTTTTGATTTTTGGATCTCTACTTTATCACTTTGTCTTTACAATAATTTTGTTTAGAATTTCAATAATAATTCATTCATTGAAATTATAATTTTTGTTTATTCATTTCGATATTGTGTAAACTGTTTTTGTTTGTCATCTTCCTTCTTGCACAAATCAAAACGAAACGTGATAGAATTCTACAAATATTTTAATTATGAAAAAAAAAATCGATAAATTGATATAGTTCACATTTCAGAAAAACTTGATTAAAAGATTAGTTTTTAACTCCAGATAACTAAATTTAAGTTTAAAACTGTTGATTAACTGTGTTTGATTGTGCTTATCACCTCCGGATAATTAAGTTTGTTAGTGATGAAGGGAGATTGTGTAAGAGTAAGGTGAACATTTCAAACATGCAACATGGTCGGTTTTCCTTTAAGTGGATATTTAATTATCTATGGTAACAAAATAATATTTACAGATTATAAATGGAAGCTTTAACATGATGAAATTATCGGTGAACATGCTCAACAGGAAGATGGTTGAATCCCAAATTCGGAATATAGTTATTAACAGAATAAAAAATAATCATTCAAAAAAGTATTTCAAAATCAGAATTTTAATCAATAATTTCGGAATGTGTTACTATACAAAATAATTTTCATACCATTTTAAAAATTAAAAAAGTTAAGCTTTTCAATTTTATTTTCGTAAATTAAAAAATTGTGTACTAATTGCTTTCAAAAAAGTATTGCCTTTTTTTATACATCATATTTCACTGTAACGATTATGTTTTTCCGTTGTACTAATTAATTATATTTTATACTAAACAAAGAGCGCAAAGCTTTACACTATATATCGATATATCATCTTCCCTGCTAAAGACTGAAATTTCCTTTTCACTTTTATAATAAATTTTTAATTTTAAAATTTAATTATTGTTTGCAAATATACAAATGCTATCTTTAAAAATTTTTTAATTATTGTTTATATGAATAGGAATTAATAGTATCTAGTTGTAAAAATCAAAGTTTTTTAATAAAATTTCAATTATATTTTTTCTTTTTTATACCCTGTTTTATATTAGTCCTTAATTCTTTCAGTCCTGCTGGTTTATTTCTTGAATCAATTATGTCAAAATTATTTATAATATGATGGTTAAATTTTTAGACCATTGAATCAAGGCAATAATTTTTTGTCTTAATTTTTTTTTCTTTTACTGGTTTAAAAATCGAATCGCCATGCATTAAATGCTTTTTACAAGTAGTCCAGTAAATAAGACATCATGCTTGAATTAATTAATTGGGTACTTAACTAATATCCAACGCGTTTCACATTGAATTATTCCGTTATACCCGACAGAGCTTTCTCTATGAAGAGACCCGGGTGCAGGAAGCCATTTGGGGCCCTAAATTTTTAGCAAAGTAAAAAAAACAAAAACAAAAAAAAAACATCATTTTCATATTTATTTAATACGTGATTTTGTTTTTGATATTAATTACTCCAGGAAAATTACAATTTTTCCAATTTCTTTTTCGATATTTATATAGCAAGAGCGTTTAAGCATTGTTCCCATTTGCTTGACGGAAGATAATCCTTTATAAGTTTTAATTTGCTGAAAGAAGGTTCAGCATTTATTGTATTTAGTAAATGGCAATGTAAAGTAAAGTTTTAACACAGTTAATTCCTTTAGAAATAAATCATTATAATTATTAATTAGTATATATTGCAATTAATATATATGTGTTGAGCTTTAGTTACATCTCTCTCATTCAAAATCAAATCCCGTTGCAAAGCAATAATTTGGATTAGGTTTTCATTTGCGTCGTTATTATAAAGCGTTACAAAGTTTTTGGAACAATTTTCCAATTCATTTTTTAGTGTTAATGATTAATTTATAATATTTTTAAATCTGTCTTCTATCTGTACAATACCAGTATCCATTACAGAATTAAAAAATAACATCTAAATTCCACAACCAAGTTTTCGACAATTTCCTCTTCTGTTGTTTCCAAATATAATTTTTTTTTTTTTTTTTTTTTTCGAATTCGTTTTTCAAGAAAATGTTCTGAAAGGTTCAAATCACTTGCTATTGTTTTTCCTTCGCCTAAATATGAGTTAAATTATCTTATTAAATTTTGGATTTCAGCTTCAATTTTATTGACTGAATTAAAAACCCAGTCGAAAACAATTATTTCTATTAGAAACAGTTTATTAATAATTGGTTTTTCATGGGAAATTTTAGACATTAGTGTAAATCATTCTATTAAACATAAAATAAATGTCTTTTCATTACTGAATCCCATAGACTTTTAGCTTCAGAACCACTGTAATATTGTTATTTGCATCAATAAATTATTCTAGGGCATTACAAGTTTACTCAAACTGTATATACACTGCTTTAAATATATCTTTATTGGTTTTACAACGAATGTCGAATAATAATTTGACAGTAATTTTTAACTACTTTTGTAAATTTTCCCATCTTTTTGTAGCTGCAGAAAATAAAGATTGCAAACATTGGAAAAGAATAATAATAATAAATGTAATATATACTGCTGGAAGCGACATCACAAATCAAGAATTAAGAGTATGATAAGGCTGGCACACATCTAGATTGAATGAGAGCAATAGAGGAATTTTCTAGATTTTACACTTTTATATATCCTTTTTGTGTTTCTACAGTATTCCGTCATATGTCTGTTGAGCAGTTCGGAGTTACAGATAGGATATTTTCAAACTTTATTAGTCCACCATTTTGGCTAATAGGTTTCAAGCGGTAACGTGCTGCCATCTATAGCCAATATGGCGAACTAATAAAGTTTCCAGAAGATGATCCGGAACTCAAGGAACTGATCTCGAAATGGATGATCCATAACCTGTGTGGTGATATGAACCCAAGCGCTCCGTGCATGGTCAGCAAACATGGAAGAGACCAGTGCAGATGGGGATTTCCAATGGAACATCAAGACATGACATTGCTGGTGGACGATGAAAAGCCGAGGTTTAACCGGTTATCTTTTCACCAATGGTTTCACAAATTTTCTTATAGCATGTATTGTTTTGATAAATCACAATTGAAAATTTAAATCCTCGAGTTAGCTTCGATACCTGTTTTCTCCGAGCGGAGCTCGGTCACCCGCTGGTATATATTTATAATAAAGTTCAATGTGTGTGTGTTGGCGCTCTACAGGCAGGACCGTTGGACTTACAGCTACCAAATTTGGTACATGTACACTTTGGGGACTGAGAATGTGCACTTAGGAGCCCTTTCTCGAATTTTTAATTAGAATTTGAATTAGTTGAAAATTAAGCGAAATTTCAACGTTTTTCCGCTATAACTTCCGAAAATATTATCGCAGAAAGATTATTATTCAATCAAATTAAAGATTGAAAAAATTAACTCTCTAATGGTATCAGAGTTTCAACATATAGCTTAAGCTTCTATTTTCGACGAATTTTTAAATAAATATTTTAACTATTTTTTTCAACAATATATTTCGAACAAAACAATAACATTTTAGGCGCACGAGCGTTTTACGAGTGAAAGGAAAAAATTATCTTTTATCAGAATGTTGACATCAGATTGACAAAAACTTAAATTAAGAAATAAATAATTATTGCAAATTAAACATATAAAAATGTAATTTGCAGCACGTATCTGTATGAAATGAAATAAATATGAAATATGTTTTTTCTAAAAAGAAAATCTAAAGAATTTGTTTTATTCTTACAATATTATTTATAAAATAAATCAGCTTTATTTGAGGCAAACATGATTTAATACATATATTTTTTCAATTCAAGGTTTCACGGCTAATTTGTGAAATTTTCCGAAAGCTGATAGATAATTAGAGAGACATATAGTACATTACGGGCTTAAGGCCTTTATAATTGCAAGAGTGAATTATATGACTATTAAAATTTGAATCTTTAAAATATTTTGATGAAGTAGCTATTAAAAGACAAGTTAAATAAAGTATTTAATTGACAAGGACAAGTCATATAAAGTATTTAATTTACAATGAGGTTACATAAAGTATTTGACTCATAATTTTAAACAGCAGTAAGATTGGCGAACCAATTGGGCGCCAAAAGTGGCTATATCTAAATAAAGCTCGCAATATTTCAGAATAGATCTTTTGCTAGTTCATATCCATTCACACCAGTTACTTCAATAAACCCTATAAATGATCCATTTATACTTAATCTTTTTTTATTCAAAATTTATACATCTGATAAAGATTGAAGTTTGTTTTTATGGGAAATATCAAAAATAGAATCAGTTTAAATATTGTAAAATGTAGCTACATTTACATTATTTTGTTAAGAACCTCATTTCCTAAAGTAGGAATAACTTGATCTTGTAATGTATGAACTAAATCATTGACAATTTAGTTTGTGGAATTTTTTATTCTGTTTTGTACAAAGTCGTGGTGCAAAGTGAAGCTAAGCACAAAGTCGTATTTACATAGTAATTCTATTACACTAAAAATTTCCATAATTAGACGATTCCTGGGTTCCATGAAGGTGATGATGATTATTACACGCTTATTACAAATAGAATTACATCTACGATTCTTTGAAATAATAAATTAAGTCATGCCGTTTGCTTATTTATATTAATTTGTATTTTTTTTATCAATAACCGAACATAAATTTAGTCGTTGTATTGATTCTTTCCAAAGTGTGCATTGCTAGAAATTTATCGCTTAATTTATTTTCTATTTAATTTTTTTTTCAACAACTTAGTATAAACAATCATACACAGATGCGCTCATAAAATAGATTAGTTATAGACTTTAGATATATACACATTAGATATAGACAAAAGTAGATAGCTGATGATTTACAAGTCCATTTCAACCCAGTCTCAGCCTCGACTTCCGGGCGCCGGGTACATCGTTTTGTCTTAACATGCCTGAAAGGAATTTCTTTATTCATAAATGAACTTATCCTACCTTTTTATAGATATCACTGCGATCTTCGTCTAATGAAAGCATCAGTTGATGCTCAGCCAGCCACATAGAAACAAGCTAGTATACTTTTAGTGAATGTAACATTATTATTGTACAGAATACTGTTTTAATTCTTAATTACAGTCCCCCCCCTTCTCAGTCTCAGGACCAGGGTGAATAGCACCCACCGCAACCACTAGATGGCCGGTCCTGATGCTCGGTTAACAGGTTAAAAGAGGTATAAATAATGTTCTACTATATGTCTAACTGCATTTAACTATAACACATTTGATTATCATTGTTATTGCGTTTATCAATTCACACATATTTTAACCCAAGATCTTTAAATACATTTAAATTGTATTGAGATGACATTTAGTACATTTTTTGTGTACAACTCATGGCTGTAATATAATTCACAGCAGAATTTAAAAAAAAATAGAGATAGTTGAAGAAAGTCTCAAGTCTTATTGCGCTACTTTTGTACACAATATATGACTCAAATGTGACATTTGGTCACTCAATTTCGTCATTAAAATTACTCTAATTTCTAAAGGGTAGTACTTTGCATGCGAAAGAAAATATCAACTTCTGTAGAGGAATTGAGAAAAATAAAACAAAATGTTATTATTATTGATAAATTTGGGAAATGATAAAATTACTATGAACGAACTTGACATATCTTTTAACAAAACTCAATTTATTTTGGACTTTTCATCATATCAATCCAAAACATAGCAAAATTCACTTTTGTGTTTTGGTTGTAACTGAAGTGAAAGAAATATTTAGAAACAAGTTCGAAGCTTTTTGTATGACAGCGTTATGCTTGAAATATGTTAAAACAATAAGGATCGTGATATTTTTTTTTATTATGCGCACGCTTGCTTATTCTAATGTCCCATAATTCCGTTTTATTATTTTTGCTTTCATACTTTCGTTAATTATTTTTACTTTTCAGTGTTTGAATAATACAATCGACGAAAAATTTAGTTTCAATGTTTAGATGAATCTCCGAATTTTGCTTTTTTCTTTGACTTCAAGAAAGTATGATGAAAATTATATATTTTTGCCAGTCGCTTGGTTTGTATACAACGTTATTAAAATTCATCTAGGCAAGCTGGAAGGCAAATTTAAATTCCTTTGCACCGAAGTTGCTTTCTGGAAACTTACATTGTCGATGTTAGAAATAATCAATATCAGGACTTAAAAGTAACCTTTCAACCCTTCACTTCTAAGATATTTCAGTTATCAAAAAACTTTAAAACAAAAGTTGTTCATTTTAATGAGTTGTTTATTTAACTAACTGGATTTATTTTTCTATCTTGAATATTAAAAAAGTTTAGTTAAGTTAAGTTATAATAACGTCCCATTTTAAAGAAGCACTTGGGCTATTTTGAGACGGATCTCGTAATTTTGAACATCAGTCAGATGATGAGGACAACACATGAGCTAGTACCCTTTTCTCCAAATTTCCACAACATAGCAACAGGAGGACTATTGGTCCCGATGTATTTAACTTGCACCAGACCAGCTTACACGAAATTATTAAGAAAATTATATCGAAATGAATGTTTCAATCTCTCCCTTTCAGTTAGATGGGCCATTTAAGAACTCGCACAAAAATTTTACATTTCTAACAACAAATTCCGAGCCAGTTAAGATAAAAACAAAATTATCTAATTTATCTTGTTCCTGTTCATTAACCTTTGAACGAAGGGTGATTTTGGGACCATGATCGGTAAAAAGTTGAAGAAATTGTCGTGGGAACCCCATTATAATTTGTAGTCGTGCCATAGGATTCTATTTAAAAGGATATAAAGGATCTGTGAATAAATTAATCTACATATTTTATCATTATACTAGCCGCTTAGAATAAAAAAATAAATAACATGAAAGAAGTTTCTGTTCTTCAAGCCTTCGAAATTGTGACTACAATGGGCAACTCACTCTACATTCTCTAATACTTTTGAAAAAAAAAGTGTAGAAAAGCATCTAGATGCGAGAATTTCCTTAATTTCCAAGTTGAATTTCCTTTGAATTGTCAGTAATTTCATTTTCCTATTTATGTTTAAAACTTGAGTACACGACAAAATATTTTTGATGAAAATAAAATCATTTAGTTTTTATTCATCTAAAAAAAGTGGGAGGGGATAGTGGGCACCTTCATCTAAAAGGTGCAGAGGGTGGAAACTCTTAATAACTTCATTTTGAGATAAATGAAAATAATTGACGAATTTCAGAAATAGTTATTTAATTATTTTCCCAGCCCCACATTTCGCAGGACAAAACAAACCCGAAAATACACGACACTCACTTAGAATACCATATCATAATACCCCCCCCCCCCAAGAAGGATAGTGGGATATAAATTTGGATGTTTATAACGTAACGCCATCTATTGTATCAAAAGAAAAAGAAATAGAGTTGTGTAACAGATACAAAGGTTGATGTAACCCCTTTATCGTTATACCCTTACACCATATAAGAGTCGGATACTCTTTTTCAAACTTCAGTATTGATATTAATTCATCCAGAGACTTAGATATAAAAATTACGCATAAACCATAATTACCTAAAGTACTCAAAAAATTCTGGATTGAATCAGTTTCCTTAATGGAAGATGGCATCTAACGAGATAAGGAGAAAAGTAAAACAGTTGAGTGGTTAAGAAAATACAGAATTGTTTATTTCTCTAATTTTATGAAAACACACTATTGAACATAAAATTTTGTAGCCATTATTGTTGGGAAAAAAATTCATTATTCGATGAATTCATAGATTTATTATTAATGAATTAGTTCTTTCTTTTGGGAAAAGAATTTTATTCACGAGTAGACAGTCTCCTATTTTTGAGCGCAGTACGTGTAAATTTTAAATCACCTTTTTAAAAAAGCGCCATTTCGGTAATTGCAATTGAATGGGATTTTTTAAAGCGCCGCATATTCCTCAGACAATGACCTTAAATGGACGAAACGATTCCGCCTAGATGCGTAGATGGAAAAACTTAGACCACCTTTCCCACAAGACGGCAATTAACACGGCAGAGGAAATAAAGGCAAAAAGAGGGAAGAAACAACAAAAGAAAGTCGGCTGCTAATGCAGTTGGTGAGGAAGAGAATCCGTAGAATTAATTTGCTGTCAAGGCCATTCGGTATACAATGCTTGTTCTGCGATACGGAATCATGCTCTGAAGTGAAATAATGTCCGCCGTTATTAATATTATTATCGCGGGCGTGCATTCCCCGCACAATAAAAGCAGGTTGTGACTCTTGAAGAAGTTATTCGGCTCGGGACAATAAAAATATATTTGCTTGTCTACGGTTCAAGCTATTTCAATTAAACAAAGCATTAAAATGGCCTCCCGGTTGTTCCAACTTTTATTCGCGCCTTTTTGTTTGTTGTTATCGTCTTTATTTGTTGTTCGCGTGCGCGGCGATGTGCGAGATTGCTGGAAAGTATAGCGGAACAAAATGCATATTAATTACAATCAAAAATAAATTACGCCGTTGAAAGAAAATTTATAGATCGCAATTGCGCTGCAAACGGTGTAGGGGGAGCCAGGGGCGGGCTCGCGAGTATAAATAAAAGTGGCGATGCATTTCAGCCGGAAATGATGTATGAGGCTATTTCTGACGTGGAAAAATAATGGAGTTTATCAACAATTTTAGCTATTTTAATTGAAGCGTGCAGCGTCAGCGTGTAAAGATATAGAGCCCGAGTTGGGCCACTCCATAAATCACGGAATAGACTCAAAAATACGAATTCCGGAGGGAGATTTAATTTTAAACAAATAATAACTTAAAACTTATCCTTCGACCTTTGCGTGATGATCTGGTTCCAGATTCCCTTGCTCAGCGCTAGCTGCTTCCTTTTTTAAAAAGACACTGCGAGAAGGATAAAAGTTTTGCTTTGCGCGATAATATCGAAGTTCGGAATTAGCCTGCTTCTTTCTGTTTTTCTTCGCAGGGGATGTAATTTGGGTTCCGAACCCGAGGGCCGCGAACCCTCACAGGGTCGTGTCAGGATGGTTAACTCGATACTCGATAGTCGCGGATCCTTTTTTAAAAATTTTTATTTTCTTTGTCGATTATTCATCGCCATGATTAAAGCGATATTTCGATTTTATGTGCTACATTCAAGGCAAAAGAGACCATTAAGTGATTCTATAATCATGCGTAGTTTAAAATGAAACAATAGAGTAAGCTTTAAATGTTAAAATAATTTTAATATTTACATTATATTAAATGTGTGAAGTTATTGGGGATTTTTTCTCAATTTTCAAGGGAAAAAAAACTAAAAAGCATAAAATGAAATAATAGAATAAGCTTTAAATGTTAAAATAATTTTAAAATTTACATTATGTTAAATATCTGCACTTATTAGGAATTTTTCTCAATTTTCTAGGAGGGAAAAACTAAAAAGCGTAAACTGAAATAATAGAGGAAGCTTCAAATGTTAAAAATAATATTAAAATTAACATTATGGTAAATGTGTGCTCTTATTCGGAATTTTTCTGTTTTTTAGGGGGAAAAAACTAGAAAGATTAAAATTAAATCATAAAGTAAGCATTAAATGTCATTTTTTTTAAATGGACATTATTTAAATGTGTGCACTTATTAGGATTTTTATTCTTAGTTTCCTTGGAAATAAAATTAAAAAGCTTAAAATGTGAGAAATAGTTTTAAAATTTACATTATTATTAATGTTTACATTTATTAGGAATTTTTCTTGGTATCTTAGAAAAAAAGTTGAACGCTTAAAGTGAAATAATCGAACTTCAAATGTTAAAAATAATTAAAAAATTTACTTTACATTAAATGTGTGCATTTATTAAGATCTTTTTATAAAAGTTTTCCTGGGAAAAAATTTTAAAGCGTAAAATGAAATAATAGAGCACAAAATGTTAAAAATAATTAAAAATTTTATATCATGTTAAATATGTTCACTTCTTAGGAAATTTCTTAATCTTTGGGAAGAGTAGGGGGGGGGACAAACGAAAAACTTTAAAGTGAAATAATAGAGTTTAAAATGCCAAAAAATTTAACATTGTATTAAATGCGCGTACTTAAAAGGATTTTTTTTATTTCCTCGTAAAAAAATAGAAAGCGTAAAGTGAAATAATGAAATATAAAATATTAAAAATAATTTCAAAATTTACATCATCTTAAATGTTTGCCCTTATTAGAAATTTTTCTTATTTTTTCTTTTCTCTTTCCTTGCGCGGGGAATTTAAAAATTAACGATGAAATTAAATTGAAATAACAGAGCTTAAAAATAATGTGAAAATTTACATTATATTAAAAGTATGTATTTATTAATATTTTTTTTAAATCAGAAGTACTTACCTTAAGTTTTCAAGTACTTATTAATATATAAGTACTTTCAAGTACTTATTGTACTTATAATAAGTTTAAGTTTTCGAAGAAAAAACCAGAAAGCTTAAAATGAAATAATAGAGCTTAAAACATTAAAAATAATTTAAAAATTTACATTATGTTAAATGTGTGCCTTTATTAAGAATTTTTTCTTTCATTTTTCATGCCAACCCAGCTTACTCCAAAGGGTAGTGGGGAAGGAAGGAGCTTAATTTTAAACACATATGATATTTTAATAATAGAAGAAAGTTTTTGGTACATTAGAACTCCTTTGATTACAGATATCATTCCGAATGAAATCGTATCGTTTTAGAACTGCTGCTAAAAAAAATGTATAGAAGCTTCGAATAAAGTCTTCGTTATTAGTAAACAAAATCAAAGAACCTAATTATTTTGGTATGACAAATGTCATTCATATTTTATAAATGAATACATTCATTTAATTTTTTACAACATGTTATTACTGGATGCTTCATATTTAATTTTTTTAAACAGTACTTGTGAGTGATAAACTTTGTAATTCCTCAATAGGAACGTAAAATTTTTAACAACAAAATTAAATAAAATGAGCAGAAATAATTGTCAGTATAACAGGCTGCATTTTTTTCAACATAAATTTAGGAGTGATGAAAGCAGGAAATTATAAGATATATATTAATTATATATTTAATGTCTTCGGTCATGAACTGTACAGAACAGTGGTAAAACATTCATTAATTCGTGCGGGACGAGAGAGTCGAAGTTATTTAAAATAGCGAATTGATTCCCAATTATTTGCATATTTAATAAAACAAAATTTGCGAATGGGTCTCAGATGTAATTTAATCTAGTTTTTTAAGGTTAAAAGTTAAGGCTAAAATGATTTATATTAAAAGACAACTCATTTTTCAAACAAACCTTATGTTTACAGTTATTAATGAAAGTATTAATTCTTTTATTTTTTCTTTTGCTTTAATATTATTTGCAGTAGGAAATTTGAAAACCTTTGATTTCATGCTTAGAAAAGTTCTTTTTCCATTATGAATTCTAAAGAGGATTTGTTGCGCTTGCATCCCTCCTACATGTATCCCCTGGGGGTACCTCGTAATTAATAATGAGACTACTCCGGCATGGTGGTTAGTTCTCGTTCCCCGGATGGGAGACGGTACTTCCCATTGATGATGGGACATATTTCAGTGGGGAAAGGTTGTACAGTCGCCCTTAGGATGCAACCACAGTTCCCGCTGCTTTTGTAGTGGTCCGGTGATTCAGATTTTGTTTTATTGTGATTTCGAGCGGGTCGAAGTTGCCAGTTTACGGTATCCCTTCTAGATGTTATTTTTGATACAAAGCGAAATATCTGCTTGGTGATATGGTGGAAAAATTCAGAGCTATTGAATCACAACAATATAATATGTTCACAACAACTATGCTCAGCATTTACTGGAATTATGACACTTCAAGAAATTTCTTTCTTCGACTTAGCATAATTTTATAATTTATACTGATAGTATGAGTGCGTTTGAAACACTTCTTTTACAATATTTGAATGCATCAAGTTGCCTAGGAAATGAAAAATGTTTTATGGCTACAGAATACATTGTGTAATATAAATTCCTAGTGAGTTTCAATTAGCATTAACATTTACTGGTAATGAAGCTGCCAACTCTGCTTCATCTTTAATGTCTTAGGAATATTAATATTTTGATGTTAAGAAACTCTCATTTTGCTTGACAAGTAGACACGGGATTTACAAATCTAATACAAATTACATTCCATCTAGTCTTTCATTGTTTTAAGAGTTGTCTATTCAGTTGGAAAGGTGTTTCGTGTCAATCACAATTTAATTTACCATTTAGTTCTTTTTATTTTCCTTTTAAATTTTATCACAATCATTTTTTTCTTTCAAAAGCTTCAGGTTTGCTTCACTTGAGAGACGAAAAGTACGAATAAAATATTCTTTTAATTTTTTCAGCAATATTCATTTTTTTTTTTTTTGCATTTACATGTCTTTTTGTTTTTGTTTTTTATCTGTATTATATATCTCTATTGGAATTGATTCTCATTTAAAAATTAGTATTATCCATTTATCAATAGTTTGAGTCTTAAAAAAAATTTTACGAATTTCACTAATTTTATATCTTAAAATGTGAATTCTACAATATAAACAAGGTTGTCTCTTGTGTGAAAAAAACTCTTAACTAGTCCAAATGATCATGCATTAAAAAATAGGAACTTTGCTTTTGAAAGTTTCCATTTAATTTCAAAACTAAATTTAGTTTATCAAACAAACTGTAGAAGGGAGGAAAATGTCATATCTAGATATTTTACATTTTTGGTTCTGTCAGAATTTAGTTGGTGATCAGTTATATATTTTCTCTCTTGGCTTCAGAAGTTCAATTTTAACCAGGATTATTTTATACAAATATATTGTGCGCAATAGATGGTCACGATTACATTGGAAAAACACGTTACTTCAATAAGGCAATAAGACATGGTTGTTCCGGTGAGACAACTATTTGCCATTGTCCCATTGGGCCACGTGAAGACCCTGATATAGGTATTGCTTTCCATTGCGAGCAATAGTTGACTTCGTGTGAACGCTGCTTAATTGTGAGGTAGGTAATGGAAAGGATGCAGATGGGATTGTCAGAATAGCATATCCCCAAACGAAATTACTTTAAATACATATATCTATATGATTTTAAGTAATTTGATAATGAAAAGGCAAAATATAAACACATAAATCACTGGATCATATATGAAACAACTTTCAACATTCTTCATTTCCTAAAAATCCAGAACTGACTAAAATCAAACTGTAGGGGAAGAACGTATTTCTCTTGATTAGAATTATAAAAAATTCAAACCTTCTGACCTTTCTGATTTTAGCAGTCGCAGCATCGAGAAGGAAAGGTTGTTTCAAGAAGATCAACTTTTAAATCCCACAATATTGTTACGAACCTGTAATTTTGCTTTCCCCCCGCTAATACAGTCAGCGTAAGGAAGACAGATTGACAGTAATCTGTATTGCATAGTGAATGGGTATGGGGTCAGTGGCAACAAACTAGGCGACAAATTTGGCGACTTTGACAATAATAGATAAGTTTTTGAGGTGAAGGAATCGAACTGTGTGGAAAGGCATGCCTTGGAAGGTGAGTACTAAGAGAGTGTGCGTTGATGACGAACAGAATATGATGATAGATAATGCATAGAACGCATCACGACGTACTTGCCGTCGAAGACACCAAAAAGAAGGCTACGCCAATTTCGTGGCCGCACAGACAGATCAAGAAAAAGTCAAATATCAAGCCAAATATGCAAATTACCCCACAATGATGGAATTGCAGAGGAGTCGATGCAGTCTCAAATACAGAGCTTAGAGCGCCTGAAGGGGGAGATACTTTCTATGTTGCCTGTTTGTGTAACAACGGAATTGCGTAGTCAGGAAATTTGGGATCATCTTAGTGATAATGAGGATAAGGAGGAGGATAATTTTAATCTAGTCCTTAAAAGAAATGCCGCGAGAAACACCCCAGAGCTTAGTAGACCATGTACCCACATGAAATAAATTTAATGTATTGTCACAAGATAATGACCAGGAAAATAATAAAAATAGTGAAGACCAAATTAAAGTAGCAGACCCCCACCATTAATGTTAAAGTTTTGTAAACAACAAGATTCTAGGAAAAAATATACGAAAAATTCGGCATCACTAATAACCGACTAGCAAATGGATACGTAAAAATTTACCCCCAAAACAATGTAATGTACCAAACATTTCAAGAATTCGGTAAGAATGAGGGCTACGAACATTATGTAATCAGACCTAAAGCAAATAGACAGGTAAAAATTTTTATCCCAGGCCTTCCAAATAATACCTTCACGGACTCTATAAAAGAATATCTAATCAATCAGGGCTTCTCCATTGAAAAGGTTTGCCAGTTAACACAGCAAAATTCGAGAGGATCCCTTCCCCTATTCCTTGTCGAACTGAAAATGTTTGGGACATATGCAAAATAGAATGCATTAATTACCTTAAAATAGAAATAGAGGAGTACAGAGACAGGAACCAAATCTCACAACTGCAATAATTTTGGTCATATAGCTATTAACTGTAATATAAAACCCAGATGTCTTTAAATGCAATAAAGATCATAAAACCTCGGAATGCGAAATTAAAATTAAAATCCAAGAGATTACATACATTAATTGTAATAAGGTAGGGCATGTTGCCACATACAGGTGTTGCGAGAAGTTTCCCAAACTAAATAGAACCACAAACTATCCTAGGCAATTTGGGGCAAATCAAAATTCTATCAGACAGAGAACATCATTTGCACAACTTTTCTCCGATAATAAGCGTCCTACCCATCAGAGAGAAATTCAAAACTTAATAATCCCTTGAACAAACCTTTTAACTCCCTACAAGGTATTAACTTCGGAGCAATTCTAAATGCAATCTTCCAAATTAAAAAATTACTCGAAGAATTCCCCATGATAATCAACATTTTCAACCAGATGGCAAATTTTAATAATCTCTCTAATAAGTGTGGTTTCATCCTTAACGAACTTACGAGTGCTTTCAGTAACAAACAGTCCTAACTTATTTTGCTGATATTATTTCCTCACATCCAAATCATTCTCTTAGTTTCTCTTCAACTTTCCAAATAGTTCAGTTTATATTTAACGTGTAGCTAGTTTTTTTTGTCTACTGACTGCCTTCTCCGATCTCAACGCAAACCAACCACTCGCCCTCACAATCCTCTCCTATCGGGGACTGCTTTGTTTCGCAGAGTAGCGCCAGTCAATCTAAAACCCTCAAGAGTGAGAGAAGTTCCTGCCATTCACCAAATGCCATGGTCTAAATTCCATCAAAGATCCGTCAAGATAGGAAGTAGTGTCCTAGGACGCGAGTACTCCTTGAACGTCAACGTAAGTGAAGGAATCGGGAAGCTGAACGTTCTGGTGTGCAATCGAGAAGACAAGAAGCCCTGCGGAGTTGAATCGAGAAGACTGAACTGAGAGGTCTTGGAAGCTGAACGAAGTACGGCGGTGGTCGACCTAGTAGACCTAAATAGAGAGGTCTCGACCTGAGGAGTCCTGAAAGGAGGACTGCTGATCGCTGCGTGGCGTATTCTGACGAAGCCTGTGTCGTGTGTCGTAGCCGGTTGTATAGTCATTGGGAACGGAGCTGTTCTGAACTGAGGAGTAATCCCATTGTGCGAAGTAGTGAGTCGGCAGCGAAGGCATGAAGAGACAGAGGAGTAGTTTTAGCCTGTTCAAGAGAGACCTACGGGAGTATAGAGAGAATCCCTTAAAGATTCCCTCTCCTGCTGAATCTTGTCTGACCCTTTGTGAGCTGTGGACGTTGTCACTATCAAAAATATAGAAATCAAACTGTGGATTATTGTTGCTATTGTGGGCTACTATTTGTAGGAGAGTACTGCTGTATGCTATCCTGTGTGTTCGTTTCGGCTGTATATAGTTGTCTTTTGTAAATATTTGTCGTCTTTGTGCTGTCCTGTCATTGTCCTGTAAATAAACGTCATCTGTGCTGTGTCGTCTACTAAAGGACTAATTCTGTGTGCTAATCATCTCTTCTCACAACATACAAACTCATTATACAGGTAAAAAGAACCCGACAGATTAGGATAGGAAATCCGTAACAATATCTTTCTCTACAGTGCTTTCTAAATCCCTCGAGGTCAAACATTCTTTTCATATAATTTGATGCGGGAATTTGGAAGATTTCGAACCGAATGTCACCCTTCTGATCTGAGCAAATTATTAAGTTCATCTGAAAATAATATTCTTGTCGTTTCAAAAAGCACGTGCATTAAACTAAAATAACTATATTTGAATCACTCTACTTGATTTATATATTTTGCAATTCTTATAATATCTTAGTAATCTAATAAATATTTTAAATCTTAATTTATTAAAAATTATGTATGTAAATCTATGCAAGTATTTCTCTTTAAAAATATCGAAATATTTTTATGCTTGTGTGATTCTAATGCAAAAATAAGCACTGAATTACCAGTGCCAACTAACGAGACGATGCTAAAAAAACTAATAAATAAAAAAAGATAATCAGCGAAGATATCATGAAATATATCCAAGCATTGAAGCATTACTCTTTTTCTTCTGTTCTGTAATCTTGATTTATTGCGACATTTGAGAGATAAGGCCACCAGCTTCATGCATACCTGCCGATATGCATATCAGATTTTGAAAAAGAAATGGCCATTGATTCTTGTGGTTTGCTACAAAGTCTCGATCAGAACTAACGCTTGGGAATTGTTTTCGGAACCATAAGGCGTGTGGCGGGACAGATTTTTTGTTGCATCTTGCGAGAAGTCAGTGATAATTCAATGATTGAAATGATAAAATAATGATTGAAATTGTCTGTAGAAGGTCTTTCCTCCTTGTCTAACAATTAAGGTTTTTATTTATTATTCTGTTGTCAAAAATTTAAAGAAAAATTACAATGCCAGAAATTTTCTTGTTGAAAGTTTTCTTTCGAATTTATTTTTTATTTAATTTTCCAGTATGAGTCCCAGAATTGTTATTTTTTATTATTATTATCTCCAATATAAAATGCAAATAGACAGTATTTTAGTTTTAAGAAAATTCCATCTCGAAGTTTTCAGGATTTCGCCTTTTTTTTCCTTTTGTGAAAGCGATAAACAAACATATTTTTAAACTTACATCCATCTGTGATTTAATAAGCTAATCTGTTTATGAATAAAGTAATTCCAAGACGTTGAGAGCTATTATGATATTTGAAATTTGTCCTAAAACTGTAGATTTATATTAAACTGTAGATGAGTTTAATCAACAAAATGTCTTTCCATCTGAATGCGTGTGAACATGACTACTAAAGGATGCAATGGGTATAATCATTGAAATGAATTACCACCAACATTGTCAAATCTTCGATCAAATCCATTATCGGCTTATTCGAATGCATGTGAAAGTGATAGTAAAAAGTAGTATGAACTAAATGAATAAAGCATGAACATAATTACTCAAGAACACAAGGAGCATGTGGATAAAAATTTGGTTTAGGATATTACCACAAGCATTGTGATTGTCAGATTTTTGATCAAATCCATTATCAGCTTATTCGCCTGCTTGTGACCGTGAAAGTAACAATTGTAATGATTTAAATGCATAGCATGTGGGCGCGATTACTCAAGAACACAAGGAGTCTATCGATAGAAATTTAATGCAGGATATTATCACTAGCATTGGTCAAATATTTGATCAAAACCATAATCGGATTATGTGAAAGTGATAGTAAAAATTAAAATAAGCTGAATGAATAAAAATTGGTATACAGCTTTTATATTGATATCTAGGCCTAGGGATAGCTCGTCTTCCCCGTGATCTGGGCGTCCCGTGTCCGAGTTCTGGTTCGGGCATGGTTTTTTTAATCCTGTGTTCTATCTGTGAGATGTATGTAAGAGCCCCCCCCCCCCCACCTTCCTGTAAAAAAGGGTTGAGCAAGCGAGTGTATGTGTCACCTTCATATGAGATAAAGTCAGATTTCTGCCCTCGGATGCTGATTATCAGAAACTACAGCATCCTTCTTTCCATGGTCTTAGTTTGAATTGATGTTCAAAACAAGGGGGTAAGTAACAACAACTGCACTGATATGAGCCAATTTTTATCCCATTTGATCAGAGGAAAAATATTCCAAATACTAGTTTAGTTGCTTTGCAGACGAAGTTAAACACAAAAACTAGTTGATTCCTGAAGTGTGAGACATTCCTGGGAAAAGTACTCTCGCGGATTAGTTAAAATTAAAATTAATTAAATAATTCAATCAAGTTTATATACAATAACAGATTTAACTAATTTCTGCCTAACCATAATAATTCTTTTGGAAGGATTGATTTAGGTATTGATTGTTTCTGACCAGTAATTTATAATAATTAGCAAAAGGATATGCTAATAATGAAATATTAACATTTGAATAATAACGGAATGAACGAAAAAAAAAATCAATCCATATATCTAAAAGAGAAAAACTGATGACCCCAAACCTGTTTTGGACTTTTATGTGGAAGGATATGATAAGTCAAGGTGAAAAAATATTCATTTTCATTTCTTTATACGCATAGGAAATATGTTGCAATTACTCGAAATTAGACTTCATGATGATTCCAAGTTTTAAACATTCCTAAACATCCAAAAGCACATTCCTGGAGTCATGTCAATTTGTCTATAAATATGATAGCTAAAAAAAGCACTGAGCTAGAGAAATACAATCTGGTATATTAATTAACCCTAACATTAAATTTTGGGTGATTTTTTTCTGTATATCTAAGTATATCTAAGAAAAATCTGTCTGTTATTGTACAAACAAAACAGATACTCAAGAACGAAATAAGTTAAATAGATAAAATTTGATGCATAGATTACAATCAGAAATTTAAAGGCATATTATTACATTTTAGATCAAATCTGTCAAGGAAAGGAGAGAGTGTACATTCTCATGGGAATGGGAGTTCGATTATTCCAAATAGTAAAGGCGTAAATAAATGAAATTTGGTATGTGGATTTGTGACCAATATTATAGACTACGCTAAAATTTGGTCCAATTCTCGAGCAAAAAGAATTCAAAATTCATATTCTTATTCAAATTATGCAGCGAAATATTTTTTAAAAAATTGGGATAATTCTTACTAACCAACTTAGAATGTTTGGAACCTTAATCGTTGTATTGAATATAAGTCGTTATATTGAAAAGAAAGTCCAGGGAAAGCACTCCTAATAGTTTCTTGTGCCTCAGTAGAATTGTTTTGTTAAAAAAATTTTCCATTTCAGTAGAATTCTTTCATAGTGCCAAAAATTTACTTCCTGAAGCTGTTTGGTGGTAATTCGATTTTATATTTATTTATTAATATTATTTCAATTTATATACTCATAGAATGTGCTTTAATTTACAAATGCATTAAAAATCTTATAGTATATTTACGCCCTATTTGAAAGCAAGTATTTTGGGATTGACCTCGTACTTTTGAACCTTGATCAAAACACCTGAGTTGGCATCCTCTCTCCAAACTTCTTCATCGCATCACGGAAGGAAGCTTGGTCTCTGCGGATTTAATGTGCACAAGACTCGCTCGCACGACAATTCTTCGATAGAATCAGGCCTCGAACGTGAAACCCTCACATTCCTTGATCTTATAACCAGGCCACAGGGCCGATATATCTCAGAGAGTTTTTCGGCAAGTCGTTTTATCACGCATCTTATAAAATTAATACGAATAGAATATTATATAATTCTAAAAGGAATAACAAAAAATGTTAGAATAATTTTTATTAGGAATAGGTAATCATGTGAAAGCATTTATAAATAACAAACCAAATATATATATATATATATATATATATATATAT
>JAPMOQ010052540.1:181224-208893 GCA_026543055.1 Argiope trifasciata
TATTATAATATTTTCAGAATTTAATTATTATAACATAGTTTTTTAATGTACTAAAAAGTGTAGAGTTTTTTTTATTTCAATTTTTTTCAGTTCTACATTTAAAAGTTTAGTATAATAAACATTAATTTTTAAATTAGTCTTTTTCTCATTTACAATCAAATGGTCATAGAATCAAAATATAATTAAATAAAACTATTAGCTAATAATTAAATTCTGAAAATATTATAATAGTTTATTGTCATCAAATATACAAAAGAAAAAACAATTTTAAATATCGAGCATAAAAGAAAAGGAATGAAAAAAAAATCAATTATTTATATACAAATACAAAATAAATGAAATAAAAAATATTTTATTGTTTGAAAGTTACTAGAGATATGTAACAAAAATGTACGCTTTAAAGGATTTTAAGCATTAAATGACAGTCTTGACAACGGATTCTAAAATCCACCAATCCACCGCGCTTTTGCGCATGCGTTTGGATGGGTTTAATTCATTAAAATAAGGGTGAGATGGAAGATGAAAGGAGGGGACGTTTGCAATTAACAATAAAATAAACTCGAATTACTCGCAGACTGAATTAAAATATTATGTTCAGAAATGATACGATATTCATAAACACGTGAAAAAAATCGAAAAAAAAAAAACATTTCTAATAGGACGAAAATCAAGGTCAAAGTGTGAGGAGGAATTCCAGAAATGCATTCTTCCTTCTGCGCCTTCCCCCTTATTGAGATAGAACCATTTAAAAGTGGTCATCTCAGAATATTGAAACGAACAATATCAATTAAGTACTTTGGTAATGTAACTGAAATTTATTTTTCATGTTATACATCATATTGCATTTTTTTCTAACGAGTTTGTGATGTAATAAATATTTAATGATATTTCCAAAATAACTTTTACAGTAAGCTTTTTGTATTTTTCATGTTACACATGAAAATAATTAAGTCTCATTTTCCAAACAGTTTTCTCGGAGAAAAAAAGACTCATAATTTATTTCCAATCAGTGTTTTTTAAAGAACTGTTTGCTACAAACTTTTTTCAGCTCAACAGATTGTGTGACTTGATGTGATTATTTATTCATGAAAAATTAACTGTTATAACTACATATTTAATCTCATAACGCAGGAACTATTATAGGCTCGTACAATTTCATTTCAGATCTTTAAGTTTAATGTAATTAACACTCTTATTTTTGACAAGTAACATGGATATTTTCCAAATGATGAGAATTACATAATAATTCAAAGAAATTACTCTTCATGCATACATAACAGAAAGAGAAAAGACATTATTCAATATGTTAAAAAAATACTTTAATAAATAAATTCATTTCAGATCTTTAAGGTTAAGGTAATTAAAACTTTCATTTTCGACAAGTAACACCGTTATTTTCCAATTGATAAGAATTACATAATAATTCAAATAAATTACATTTCATTCATATATATTTAAATTGAAAATCCACAGATTATTCACTGTATTAAAACAATACCATTTCAAATACTGGAAAATCATCAAAAAAGTGGTTTCCCTGCTTTTTAAAAAAAGAATATTCATTTAGACATTAATACAACAATGAAAACCGCTTGAAGATAACATCATAAAGAGTATTATCTTCAAGCGGAAATCCAAAATGCTTTCTTAAAATGCAGGAAAATTTATTGGAACAAACCACAAATAATTTCGATAGAAATTTTAGATATTTTATTTATTTGAAGTTGAATAAAAAAACAGACAGGCTGTAATTGTCACGATAAGTTGTGCAATAGATTTATTAAAGTGCATTATATTTTATCAGGGAAATTGTCTTTATTTTAGAAATTACCTTAAACTCTTTCATTCCGAGCATTTTTTTTGCCCTATTTTGTCTTAAGCTTTTAAGCTATTCGTGGAATTATGGGTAAATACGAATCGAGTGCGTCCTTTCATGGCATACAGGATACCTTTATTCGTTGATAACTTCTGAATACTATGAAAATTTATAAAATTTAATAATAAGTTTTTATTAGCATATTAAAAAGGTAAAGTTTTTATTCTTTTAATTCTTTTCTTTTCTTTTTTCTTTTTTTTTTTTGACATGTAATCCATTATGAATATTAATTAAATTTTTCAGAAACTCGTAATGTCGCAACTTGCACTGGAACCAAAATGAATTAAATTGATCCATTAACAGCATTAAGTTTTAACAATGGCAAAGTAGCGTATTTGATGAAACACAATTGCCAAAAAAATCTTATTTTTGTAGCTTGTATCATATTTGGAAATGAGAAAAAAAAATCTAAATATAATTTTCATGATTACAAACACGAAATAAATCTTCCAATAAAAGTAATGAAAAACGAACAAAGGGACTCTTGAGGAGCTTCCCGCAACATCTACAACCACTCAACAACTTTTGCAATAGCATAAAATTCAACAACTGAACCTTTGGTAGGAAAAACCAATGCGATGCACAAACCTTCAATACTTTATGATTTGTGTTACCAAATACTATACTCAAACGGAAATTTTAATTCCAAAAAGAATAAAGGAATAAAATGCTCTATAAAAGGAAATCGAATAAAAACAATGATAACCCAAACAAAGTTCATTATAAAAGATGGTGATCCGTTGGAAAAAAATCATTCGATATATAAGTGATTTGTTTTTAAATCCACGTTGGAAAATTGCTTCTGAATTAAATGACATTATCTAAATAAACCTTATCAATTCTATATTTTAAAATATTTGTTAAATAACTCATTGTTTCGTAACTAGCCGTTCATGCATAGGCATTGCTCTTGATTTCACTTATACTAATACTGATTAATACTAATTGCCTTTGAAGACCTACTAGTTTGCCAGGAACATTGGCTATATTTAATTGCAGTTAAATTGTTTAGATATGTCCCACAAATTGTTAAAAATTGAAACATGATATTTTTATTGCTTTTCAAACTTTCAGTTCGTTACATTCATAAATCTTTTCTATAGAGACTAGTGCCATGATGTTGCCGTGTCCGTGTTTTTCACGGAAAGGGGGTGCAGTAGCTTCTGAGGGTAAAGACCCCTGAGCACCCAGAGGGCAGAAGTCCGACTTCTAGCTCACACACACGGCACAACCCTTTTTAGGGGGTGGTCGAATTCATTCATACACTCATTCATCCATCAGCAAGTCGGAATTTAGATCCAAATCAGATACCGGCTCATCCCTGATTCAGTACCCCCAGAGGTATCGTTTTGTTATGGGAACTTGGAGGACTTTGCAGTCTCGACATATTTAACGTGCCCCAACTGCCATTAGCCAACACGGCGGTCTTTGGCCAAGACGAGGACAGAAACCGCGACCTTTCGGTTACGAGACTAACGCTCTACCAACCAGGCTACCATGGCCTCAGTGCCATGATGTCACAGCTCTATTAGAAATATAAATGTACGATATATCTATCTTCTAAAATATTGAAATATTCTATCACCATTTTTTTTATTCGTCTTGTAAATTTCCCAGATTTAAACAGTTGCCAAAAACTTATTAAATAATCTCATTGCCATGCCATTACTCTACTCATCGGTTTGGTCCAAAGGTTAAGAACCTTGACTTCATGCACTCCATGACACTCACTCTCTAAATTGGGAAAATCAATTTAAAAAAAATAGAATGAAACCGCACTATTCAGCATTGTATGAAATAATGAAAACGATTTGAATTTCAGAGCAACTATGCCTTGCAATGTTGAAAATTAGACAAAAATAAATAAATAAATTGATTATTAAATCCACATTATAAAAAGATAAAATTTTGAAATAATGTAAAATTCAATTTTGTATAATTACATTTGCGAATCTTATCGCAGAAAGGCAACAAAAACTGTCTTATTTTTTTTAATAAATTAAGGTTTTAAATAAAATGTCAAAAAAAAAATTGTTCCGTGATGCACATTCTTACCCTCCAAGGTATAAATGTTCCAAATTTAGTATCTTGGGTCAAAAGCCAACAAACATACAGATAAACATGCACACCCCACATTCATTACTATTAGTAATAGAAATTTCGAATATTTAAAATTGAAAAGGGATATTCAATAGAGATGTTTTAAAGAGAAGTGCTTGTTAAATGTTGTATTCTAAAAACTAAAATTCTGATAATTATTACCACATTTTTTTTTTTTTTTTTTTTTTTGCATACCTTGCGCTAACATATTCTTACAAATAAAAATATTTTTAAACATCCTTGATTTTAAATATCTCCTGCGAGTTTTACAAATAACTAGCTGGGTCCCGTTACGTTGCTGTCGCAGAAGAAATAATCTTGGAAATGTCGTTTGGAATTTTAAATAATTATTTTGTTTAATTAAGAATGAGAGAAAGAATGATATTTATTTTCTTGTCATAAATGAATATATTCATTCAAATGGGATGCATAAAGAAAAATAAATGCTATTTATTCTATTTTTATTATTCTATTCTACAAAAAAACATTCATTTTTATATATTAAATACTAGCCGCCTTTGGCGACCAGCTGGTTCGCCATGAGTAATTCGTACTAAAATTTTCAATTAAATCACATATTCATTAGCCTTGAAGCAATTCCGGGCATGTATTGGCCTGAAATAAATATTTTCTTTAACATGATGGACGGAAAGTTCTAAAAGTACACCTTTTCCTAATAATATTCTTTAATTTTATAAATCAGTCAGTTTGAACCATCGGTTATGCTTTCAAAATATTAAAAAATAATTTCGATGATGTTGCCAAAATATTAAATATGTTTTTTTAAAGAAAGCGAGAAAGGGAAAAAAAGTATTAAATTAATGATACAGATATTGCAAACGATTACATAAATATGCCATTAAATCGGGATTTCAATGCATATCCTGTCTAAATTCAATCAGGTTTACCGTAAATAAAGAAGATTTATTTAGTTAATGATATAGATATTGCAAACGATTGTAGAAACCTTTGCTTTGCATTTATTTTTCAAAGAAAATATCACATTTTATATTTATTTTATTTTATCCAGTCACGTGCTGAAAGTTGCATTTCTGTAGATTTATTTCGCGATGATAATTTTTTTTATTTGAACTTCCGGCATTCTTTTAATTTATCCAGTCACGTGATAAAAACATGGTTAAAATATTTCTTTAAAAATTCGTTAAAAATAGACGCGTATGTTATAAATTAAAAACACTGATACCGTTAGAAAGCTAATTTTTTTATCTTTAAATTGATATAAAAATCATACTTGTGCAATAATATTTTCGGAAGTTATAGCGGAAAAACGTCGAAATTTCGCTTAAATTTTAATTAATTCAAATTCGAATTAAAAATTCGAAAAAAGGGCTCCGAGGTGCACATTCCGGACCTCCAAGGTATACATGTACCAAATTTGGTAGCTGTAGGTCCAACGGTCTGGCCTGTAGAGCGCCAACACACACACACACGCACACACACACACACATTGAGCTTTATTATAAGTATAGATGTTTATTCTTTAAGAATTGTGACCGAAAGGTCACCAAAATTTTAATTCTGTCAGTGTAGACTAATAAAATCAATAAATCATGCCAATTAATTTAAAATTCATGTAATGACATTAAAGAACATGATTTACACGGGGAAAACTATTTAGGACAATAAAAGTTAACATAAATGAATGAAAATAACACTCGGAGACTACATCATGCTTTACGCTCGCTTCCAAGACATGAACTGCTTGTTCATGGTAGCGGCCGCTAGAGGGTCGAGGGAAACAGTTACAATTACAGTCCCCCCTCCTCTGGCTCGTACGACGTCTCGGTGAAGAGTCAACACTGTACTTCTGAGGTAGATCTCTTCTCTTGATGGAAACTACTGGTCTTATGTTCCTTTCTGAAGGCAATTCAGACGGTTTTAGAAAATTGGTATGGTAAGTTCCAAGAACTTTATCTGGTGTACTGAGATCAGCAAGGTCATAAGTGGTAGGAGATCTGTTTGTGATTACGAGATAAGGGCCTTCTCTTTTTGGGAAAACTTCTTGCTTCGTTTGTACTACTTATAGGGTGTAAATTCACACAGACCTTGTCATCATATTGATTAGTACATTTGTCTTCTATTTTTATCAAAATATTTCTTTCTTTGATCTTGCTTTTTTTCCACCCACCCTCTGATTTGGGTGTCAAGCAGGCAAATTCAAGTTTCAAGTAAGGCGTTATCGCTGCTATGAAGTTGTCGTTTTCAATTATACTTCTTAAATCGTGGTTTGCATTGTCTGTTGTTCTTAGTCCACAACCTAATTGCAAATATGCTGCAGTGTGACCAGTAATATCACGCTTTGAAATATCCGTGGCAAATCGGATTATCGCGAGCTTTTCTTCCCAGCTATCATGAGTATCGTCTACTAGGATAGCTAGTTTGGGTTTCAGATCACGATTTTTCTATCCAATGGATTTTCCTGAGGATGATAAACCGGAATTAATTCTTGTTTGATACCAAGGAAATTGTAGGTTTGCTGCATTACCGAGCTAACGAATTGAATACCATTGTCAAAACTTCGTCTTTGTGGTAATCCATAGTGAAGGAAAACTTCTTTTATTAGAATCTTCACACAATTTTGTGCAATAGCATCCTCTAGAGAGAAGAGCTATATTCACTTTGTATTGGTATCCTCAATTAAAAATATCCATTTTTTGCCAGTTTGAGTTTCCGGTAAAGAGCCAAAAAGGTCGATGACCAAAGTTTCGAATCTTTGAGTATAAATGGGAGTTCTCAAAAATGATTCGGGCCGAACGTTGGGCTGCCAGTTTTATTGTGACCGAAAGGGCCCAAAATTTAAATTTCGTCAGTGTAAACTATTAAAATCAATAAATCATGCCAATTAAGTTAAAATACATTTAATGACATTAAAGGACACGATTAACGCGGGGAAAACTATTTAGGACGATAACATTTAACATTTATGCATTAAAATATTTCTCGGAGATTATATCATGCTTTACGCTCGCTTCCAAGACATGAACTGATTGTTCATGGCAGTGGTCGCTAGAGGGCCGAGGAAATTAGTTATGGTTACAGAATTGTAAGGCTTGGTGTTCTTTCAGAATGGTAATGAAAGAAACGATTTATTGCATCTCGTGATTTTTTTAATATTCGATTCGAATTCTCAAGTTTAATATTAGAAAATGTGATTAAAATATTATCTTATAAAATTAATTAAACATAGAAAATATATTTATGCCATAAAATCTTTAATATGATTGAAAAGATAATTTTTTAAAAATTAAGCTGGTGCAAAATTTTAGTATTATAATATACACTGAAGTTACTAGAAAAAAAACGCTAAATTTTATTAAATATTTAATTGAAATTTTAAATCTATGTGATTGGTTCCCCTAAAAATTTCTCGCACACTCTTTAATAAAGCTATTATCTCAGAGAAAGATTTACATCGTATTTACATACAATAGCTACGAAATATTAACGTCTAGCTTGAATTTAGCATCTTTGCTGAATCTGTTGTGTCTCCTTGGCGAGTTTTTTGGCTGTTAATCCATGATTAACAGATGCGGTAAATAGATTCGAAAATATTTTTCATAGTTTAGATGATTGTAGTGATACGGCAGAGCATAAAGACATGCAGATAAACATTCATTTTTATTTGAATTATTGAAAAATTGAAATATATTATTTAAAAATGAACTAGTTTTTATGCAGGGGGTTACTTTGACTCATTAGGAAACTATAATTTTTAAGGGTTCCAAATAAAATATGAAACTATATTCATACTATTTAAACTATAATTCAATGTAAATATAAATAATTTTATAATAAATATTCTTTAAACTATATTTCATTTATACATCCGCCAAACATGCTAGTCTGATGCACGTAAATCTGTCGTTCAATATTAAATGTTTTCCCACTGGTGTGACGTGGATGCTTAGAAAAAGTAATATCAAATTAGGTATCATCTGTGACATATGGTAATTCAAAAATAAAAGATTCTTCCAAATTAGCATTTTATTTTTTCAAAACTTGATGTTAATATAAAGGTTGAATAAATAAAAAGTGGAAATTGGAATAAAAAGAATACTTTTATTCGAAATTAAAAGAAATTGTCAGGGGCTTTGTAACATGGATCTCATCATTTAAGTAGCAGGTCCATGCTTTTGCTGTAGAACGATGATGAATGATTCTTGAGGAAGTTCTGCACATCTTTTTTCAATTCGGCATTCGAATGGAAGCGTGTACCTTGCAATGCTCTCTTTAGTGGTCCAGATGCAGAAGTCACAAGGTGACTAACTTGGAATGTTCGGCAGGTGTTCTAACATTTTCAAACGGAATTTCTTTAAGGTCGTCTGAACTTCTCGGGAGACCTGTGGGGTGGCATTGTTATGGGGCAGTTCATCTGTTGTGTGAAGGTCTGGCCGTTTGCTTTTGATTGCTTTTCGCATTTTCATAGAGTACTGCAGTGTTGTGTTGAGATGAGAGTGTTTCCTTTGAGCAGAAAACATATCAAGGGTGATTCACGGAAAATGATGAATCAAAAATCATATACGGTGCGCTGTTCCGATCTGGATGCATCCATGTATAGCACCATTTGCTTTCGACAGTTTCCCCTGATACGAACAATGTAATATTGGTGGCGAGGAAAATATTTGAGCATGCGCCCTTTCTATTTTCCAAGTTTTGTCAGAGAAAAACATAACCCAAGACTAGCTCTTAAAGGCATTAATATAAATTGGCCTCCAGATTTTCACCAATTTGTTCCCACCAGAAGTGCTTTTGAAAATTTCAGTAAATTTATTGTTGACATCTATAATTCTTCATGATTGTTAAATTTTCTACTTTTTCTTTATGTAATGTGTTGCATACTAACTTCTGCAAGCCCTGTGTGATACTTTGTGGTGCACGAGGATTTTAAAATGCTTCAATAAAAATTACGAACAGTTTCCACCGTAAGCAACGTACACCTCTCACCGCCCATTATATCCTTGTTCGTAGCGTCGTTGTAGCTGCTGTCATTCTAACGCAATCGCAAGTGTCCAATTTTCATTTGGGCAACCATTATGTAACTAAAAAAAATTTTAATACGCGTTTTCTCTCTCTCTTTGTTTGAAGTTTCTTTTTTTAAAATGTAAATCAAAATGGGTTGCATACATTCTTTGTAAACAAAATATACGCCAGAGAAAATTTCTAGAAATTTGCATTCTATTTTTGATTAATTGAAAGACAGCAGAAATTTTAGGAACCACTCAAGATATGTTTTCATAATTTTGAAATATCTGCTTTTATTTACATATAATGATTGACAGAAAAATTGATTCTTTATCTTAACAATATTTTTAAATGTTAACATGAAAGTAACAATTTCTGATTATAAGGCTTACAGAATTTGAGATAATATTACAGAATTTAATATTATTTCTAATTTGAGTGCACTGCCACGTGTCTTTAGAAACGATTAAACAAAAATATTGGAGATAAATAAAGGAATTTAGATACAAATATTGTGATAAAAAGACATGTATAACAATAAGTTCTATAATATGATAGAAAAAAACCTATATATTTAATTTTGATTTGGAAGCTACAATAAGGCTATGTTATTTGAAAAAGATACGCATACTCAAAGAAATTTGAAATGATGAATTAATTTAATTAACATGAATTAAGTTAGATTAATATATATTTTGAAGCAAAATGAATATTAATTTATGTAAGATCTTTCATTTTGAATAGAATTCTGATGCAGAAGACGATCGTGAGCTTGAAACTTTAAATAATTACACGAAAGTGAATTATGAAGTCGTGGAATTTATGACATTTTTTTCATTTAAATGTTTTATGATTTGTAATAAAGAACAGTAGACAAATCTTCTTGGCTTGAAAACTGATTAAAATTTGATAGTAGTTGTTTTAAATTAAATTTTTAATATTTATTTTCGGCTAATTATTTAAAACCTTTTTTTTTTTCAGTTTTAAAACCACAGGAGAATGGTACTATAGAAAAAAGATTAAAAAATTCTGAAATTTCAAGATTACCTGAGTAAGCAGACATCTGATTATATATAAAACAATTTCCCTCTCTCCTTTTGCAATCGGTTTTTTAATCTACCAAGTTAGATCTATAGCATTGTTTATTGATTGATTTAATGGCCATTATTTCAATAGCTGTTTCCTGCATCATCAAATGATCCAGACATTCAAACATTTTCTTACCAAAACAAAGCAAAAAAAGGCTCTCAAATACACATTTTTAATAATAAAAAAAGAAACTATATTATCGTGCTTTCCTCCTTTTGGTATTGCTGCAGCAAATAAAAGATTCAGTCTTCTACGTGAAGGATGTAAAGTTTCAAATTGCAACCTGATTTCCGCATTTTGACTATCGCAACAATCAGAGTCCTCTGAATGACTTTAAAAATTCACAGATTAACTTTGGAAGGAACATAAAGGAACTTAGTAGGCATAAACGGGGTTTTTTGGTGTAGTTTTCAAATAATTATATATAGCAAACATTAAACCTACAGTAAGAAACAAGGCACGTTCCGAGGGGCGTACGATGGGTATGAGATATATACAAGACCTCGCTCTGCCGATTGATTCGGCAAAATGAAAATACTTTCATTTTCATTCTGTTTCGATATTATGATATATGCCCATAATCGATCCAAGACAAGATTGAACCCTTATAATCCAAACAAATTGTACTTTTACAAGGATATAATTAGATTGCTGAATAGATTAAATGACCCCTGACTTTGGTGACAAAGTTGACAACCATTTAGAGACAAAAAAGAAGGACCCAGAAAACTGAAGAATCTTAACGATAGCTTCAGTAAGATTCGACTTACAGGGTTTATTCTAAAACATTTGATGCCCTATTAATTCGCACCAGATTCGCTTGAATAGTTTTTCTTCGGTGAAATTGGTTTCGAGTCTGGAACCATCTGATTCCGAAATCTAAAAGTTACCACCAGGCCCCTGCTACCCTAATTTATCGCTATAAATATTGAAATCTTAAATTGTGATATTAAAATGAATTCGAAAACCTATTGCGTGACTCAAATAACCACCCAATGGATGTACTACTAATGCTCAATCTGGAAACGCAGCGTTTTTTTTAAAAATTTGTCACACATCTTTTAATGTATTTAACGTTGGGCTGCTTGACAGGTTTTAACTATAGCTCGTTCATTGAATTTTATTATTATCTTTAGACATTACGAGTGGACCCCTCAAAACTTTCTAGAATACTCTTTGATAAACGAACTTTTGAATTCGCAATTGCTTGCCACTAGCAAACAGTAGCTGGGCAAAGAGCTCAAAGTGTGAATTACAGTGATTTTTTAGGCTATTAATCACTGAAATGTAGTTAATATACTAATATCAGAAAATTGAATATTTATTTTAGACGGATTTTTCCATCTGGAACTAGAATTTAACATAGAACTACAATTAGATTCCCAAAATACCAAACCTCAGATATTTTACATTACATTTATGAGTTTAACGTATTTACATGTTTGTGGAGGTATTAACCGTCAGATCTTTAAAAGATATGATTGGACATCTGATAAAAATCAATAGAAACTAAAACTTTGAATGAAATTTCATTTACTTACGTTGCTATGTTTTTGAATCATCGAATTCATATCCATGCAAAAGAAGAGACACATGGCCAAATGCTTGACGGATTGATTTCAAATTTGTATCTAAACTTAAGATGTTAGCTTTGTGCATCAAATTTTATTAATCTAGATAGCTTCTGTTTGAAGTTATCATCTTATCTTGTACTCGGACAACAATTCCTCTAAATGGATTTTGATCAAAATGTGAAAAAAAATTTGGCTGAATAAAAATTGAAACTACAAATTTAGTAGCCAAATATAAGAACATATACCATTCATCTAGTTGAAAGAGTTTAGTTCTAATTGAAAGAGGTTTTTTATTTATATAGTTTTAATTTTTTTTTTATTATTCATCTAGTTGAAAGAGTGGATTCACTGATAGGCATTTTTCCAAAATTGTTTTTCGGACTCTTAAAGCTTTTGAAACACTTAACTTCGACAAAATTTTGAGTTCGAATTTTTTGACGATCGCAATTGTTTATTTTTAAATGCAATTAAAAGAAAGAAAAAGAAACGATTTCTTTTATTTGTTTGTTTAAGCAATACAAATATTCTTAAGAGATGGATTTCGAAAATAAAATTCGATGTTTTGACGGAAAGATTTTTTTAAAATCGTCATGTGAACGAAAGATATTTCTCAACTAACACGACATGAATTTCTTAATTATGATAGGAGATGTGATTTTTTTTTATTTAACGTTCACATCATAACTTCTGTGACGACATATTCACACTTCAATGCTTGATTTTACTGATGATTTTCCGAATAAGCAAAATTGATGCATGTTAACTCCATTGAAGCAGAATGTACGATACATATGTTTAGACAAGAGATTGGCGACTTTGGTGTCGTCCTTGTCATCTGGTTGCGATTCAAATTTAGGAGGTGCGACACAGAATAGCTATCATGTTTCTTCAAAATGGGATTTAAGTACAATTAACTGAACTGAACCCAGCATTATTAATGCTCAGTATAGACGACTTTATAAATTTCAAGCGCGTTTTTTAAATGCAACTATTTTGTTCAACGGGTTATTTACTTTTGTCATGTACTGCACAATTTTAGGCCGAAAACATCTTTAATTCTTTTTATTTTATTTATAAATTTTTATTCAAATATCTGATAAATTCAAACTTTTCTTTTTCCAAGCTTTATCGAAAGCTTCCATCAAAATTCGTGTGTAATGTTCGTTTCATTAAAGATTATTTCGTTTCACAAAAGGCAATGTAAGGTAATAATTATTTACACATAATAATTTCTGCGCCATGTAACTTTTATTCTTAGCTTAATATTTCCCAACAATTAAATATAAGTTTTGATATCGAACAAACCAGGAAACTGCAGAACTATGAAGAAGAAATTAACAAAAATTTTCCTTCAAAAGTTCAAATAAATTCCTCTTAAAATTTATTTTGAATGTTTATCAGATGCTTACAGATTAATAAATCTATTTTTCAAAAGCATTGTTTAATTATTAAGAATAAAATATTATAAAATACCTGGTAGTTAAATTAAAGATAAATCATACATTTTTTTATCCTCTAAACTATAATCCGATAACCACTATCTGATATCGAGATTCAGAAAATGTGTAATTCTAGTTTTTTGAACAAAGAACCCGACAAAAATCACTATCAGAAAAGGACGAATTTCAATCATTTACTTTTTTTCTTTTGAAATAATTAATGTGAAATTGAATCAGTTACTGTTTTTACATCGAGGAATATATTTTCTGATTAAACACATAAAATAGTTCTCCTTTCAATTTTTACTTTTACTTTTACAATAGCTTTTGTTTTTAGTTCTTTAATGCAGTGGACATTAAATGCTTTGGATATCTTGCCTTCAATCGATTGGATCTAAATCTAGTATTGATCTACAATTGTCATAAATTATAGAAGTAGATATTAAATTTTAATATAATATCTATATCAAAATATATGTATATGTGTCTGTCCATATAGAGATGGGCAACTAGTCAATCTGTTGATGGATATGTTGCAACATTTGATACCGATATATATTTTTTTCCATAATGCAAGACACGATAAATGCTATCCATCTATCTCGTAGTGGTATTTGAGTTTTTATGCTTGCCTTACATGAAAAAAAATTTGGAGAAGGATTTCCATTAAAATGTGATAGAAGCCTAAGATTTTGATGCAAATTCTCGTATCCAATTTTATCAGCTTATTTTCATTAAGTAAACGTTTTCTAAGACAACCAGATTGGTATAGTATGTTGAATTACAACATACAATCGAATACACAAATAGTTCAGTTCAGTTACATTAAGGCCCCATTTTAAACCAATACTAAAGCTATTTTGAGAGGAACCACGCAATTCTGAAAATTATAAAATATTAACCTTCTGTGTGAACTTGCCATTTTTAGTGAATCTATTGTGTGATCCATAGTAAATTTGTTGACGATTAATCATTTTGATGCGATTGAAAGTATCCGAAAACTATTGAACGGGTTTTAGGCGCGTTTTTCGAAGCCGATTGGTCAAAACTTTGATACAAAATCCCAGATCAAATTTGATATATTTACATCATTTTTAAGTAATCGCATTTACATTATCAAGACTGATAGACAATCATCTCCTTGTTTGGAGATTTCGATCAAAAATTGATAGGTATTTGATAGGTGTATGCACAACAGGTTGCATCAGTGTACCGAATTTTATTTGTCTAGTTCTCTTCGTTTAGTAGCTAACGTGTTTACTTACAGTCAGACTTTCTCTGAACGGATTTTGATTAATATTTGACAGCAATATACAATATTGGTGTAAGGGTCATATACCAAGTTCCCTCAGTCTAGCTCAAAGCGTTTTTAAGTTATCTTTGTTTCAAACGTGAATTTCCAAAGAAATTATGACACCTCTTATTCTTCGTACTAATTTACAGGCTGTTGCTGTTCAAGTCCACATAAAGACGTAACAGTTTGCTGCATATACCTCCCTCCAAGTGAGGCGATTTCCAAAGAAGAATTAAATTCTTTAATAGATCGACTCCCTGTTCTTTTTGTATTGCTTGGTGATTTTAACAGGTACAGCATCCAATGGGAAAATGAGGACACTAACTCTCGAGGCCAGTATATAGAGCAGTTGATTTCTGATCATTACCTTTGCCTGTTAAATAGTGATGAAAAGATATATTTTTACGAATCCTTTTGTTCATTTCACGCATTAGACCTTGCTATTTCTCCGATATTGCTCCCACTTTTCAATTTTTCCTTTGGAAGAAATCTACTCAATAGTGACCACTTTCCAATTCTGATTGCCTTTGCTGATAGTGTTAGAATGGCACAACGACCATCTGTCTACTTATTCCAAAGAGGAGATTGGGAAAGCTTTCAGCAGTTAGCCACAATCACTCGTACAATGGTTGATTGTTTGGATATCTCAGATGCAGTTAAACAAATAATTGAAATCATATTATATGCAACTTTTACTGCAATTCCGAAAAGTTCTACCAGACCTCATAAGCTTTCAAAACATTGGTGGAAAGATGCATGCCGTGAAGCACAGAAGACCCAAAGTAAAGGATGGGATATTTTTAGAAAGCGTCCAACAACAGAAAACCTTGTTGCGTTCAAATATGCAAAAGCATGTGTCCGCAAAATTCGAAGACGAAGCCAGAGAGAATATTGGAATGGATATGTCACTCGTATTAGATCCAATCTTTCTAATAATAGTTTATGGAAAAAAGTAAAGGCTGTCAACGGCATGTTTCAAGAATTTGCCTTTTTTATTTTGAAAAAAGAATTCTGCTGCATATTCATCACCACGAGACATTGCAAATATCATGGGTGAAATATTTTCCGAAGTAATTTGTTCAGACAGCTATAATCCTACATTTTTAAATATAAAGAACTATGCTGAGTGACACCCAATTAACTTTAAAGTACGCCATAACCTCCCATATAACTCTGAATTCAATATATGTAAGCTGCAAAAGGCACTTTCCAAATCTCATAACGGCAGCCCGGGACCTGACAAACTTTCATACTATATATTTCGCCACATAAGTGTTCCTTCACTTTACAATAGTCTTCGCCTTTATAACAGAATTTGGAATGAAGGAATTTTTCCTTTGAAATGGCAGGAAGCTATTATCATTCCAATTTTGAAACCAGAGAAAGATCCGACAGATCCCACAAACTATCTCCCTATTTCATTTACGAACTGTCCAAGAAAAACATTTGAAAGAATGGTCAATTTTCGACTTATATATCAACTAGAGTTGAAAAAGCATATACCACTACATCAAAGTGGATTTCGCAAAGGTAGATCTACTCTTGACAACATTCCACAGTTGGAGACTGAAATCCGTAATTCATTTACACGTAGAAATCATTTGGTCTCGACATGTATTGACATTGAAAAGGCGTATGATCAGACTTGGCGTTATGGGATACTTCGAACCCTGTTTGAGTTTGGGTTTCGTGGTCAATTACAGCTTTTTATTAAAAGCCTTTTATCTCGTCCGGTTTTTAAAGTCCGTGTTGGATCAACACTATCCGACTCTTTTATTCAAACGGAAGGTGTTCCTCAAGGTAGTGTATTAAGCGATATTCTTTTTATCATTCACATTTCTAAAGTTCTTTTAGCACTTCCTTCATCAATTTTAGGCACATTATATGTTGACGATTTGCAGTTTTCTTTCCAAGCATCAAACATGAGACTGATTGAAAGGCAGTTGCAAACTGCTGTGAATAGTCTTGTCAAATAGTGAAATCAAAATGGATACACCGTTTAATCAAGTAAAAAATGATACGTTCTCTTTTGCAGAAAATGCAGTCTTCACCATGAACCTGAAATTTATATACGCAACATATTTCTTCCTGTTCCCAAAAGTTCGCTTTCTAGGCGTAGCTTTTGATCAAAAGCTTTCTTTTTATCCTCATATTTCATTTCTACGAAAGAAATGTGAAAGAAATGTTAAATATTCTAAAGGTTTTCTCTAATACATCTTGGGGAGCTGATAGGACATCATTACTCCGAGTTTATGAAGATTTAATTCTGTCTCGAATAGACTACGGTTGTATGGCATATGGTTCTACCAGCATGACTGCTTTGAAAAAACTTGATACAATCCATTATTCTGCTCTGAGGATTTATTCTGGAACTTTCCGAACTTCCCCTGTGCAAAGCTTATATGTGACGTGCCATCAACTTCCACTTTATCTGCGTCACCAGAAATTATCACTGCAATATTATTTAAAAATTTCATCTACTCCTAGACATCCTTTAATTTACACCACTCTCAGTATATTCTTTGAGCGACTTTATAACGCACGTCCGACGGCTATCAGTCCATTTTATGAACGCATGAAGTCTTTAATTTCTGACATACAACTTTTCGAAGTCAGGATATTATCTATTGACCATTTCTTCTTTCCTCCATGGTATACACCATCCATTTCTCATATAAATCCATTCATTGGTTTCAAAAAATCTCATATTGATGCAAACTCGCGTCAGCGTTCATTCCTTGAACAGTACAATAACTAACAACGTTCCCAGTACAATAACTATAAAGCAATCTTTACTGTTGGATCAAAAACGATGAATCATGTAGGTTTCGATGTTATTTTATATGACATCATATAACTATACCCCCCCCCCCCAAGTATTGTTTAGTGCACAAGGCGGAAGCAACTACTATTTTATATGCACTACAAAGTATCTCGTTATCTAACTCTCGTACATTTTGCATATATACCGACAACAAGAGCGTTTTATAACAATTAGAAAATTTTAATTACGCTTGCCATGAGTTGTTGCAAAAATTATGGAATAAATGTCAATACTGGCGAACGGAGATTTTGACGTAATTTTCTGCTGGATACGGAGTCACGTTGGATTCTATGGCGATGAGTTTCCAGATCACACTGCACAGTTGGATTCAGTTCCTCTTGATTTCTGTGTTCCCTTCTGTGATATTTCAGGATATATTAATCAATATATCAATGGAAAGTGGCAGGAAGTTTGGTACACGCAGGTTGATGATAAACTACATGCTATTCAACCAAATCAGTTTTACCAAACCGATGTGCGGATGTAAAATTAATTCGTCTACGTATTGGACGAAACATACACAGACATTTGTTGTTTGGTGAACGGGCTACTCTTTGTACGTACTGTGGAGTGATCAATTCTATAGCACATATTCTTACTGAATGTTCTAATTTTACCTCAAATCATTTAACTTTCTTTCATTCGCCTATTTAAAATTTAAGAGACCTAGTGGTTGAGAAACCTCACTCAAAACTTTTTGACTTTTTAAAAACCAATGGTATTTTACATAGCATTTAATATTTGAGTTTTATTTTTTTTTCTCGTGCCAAGCCGTTTTAAATCATGGATCTTCTCAGCTTTTGACATTTTTACAATGCATCTTTATTTCATTTACATATCTCATAAGGGAATTATTTAAAAATCCTTGTGGTTGGTGCAGCTTGTCCTAAATTGGACCTTGTGCCAATAAAGCTTACCATACTGTTACGAATGTTATGAGTCTGTAATGCCGCTTCCCAGCATGATTGGTTCCATCACCGGAAAGAATGATTTACAGTATTCTGTACTGGATGCGGCGGATGCTCTTAGAAGTGATCCCAGAGCTTGGTGCCCATTATGTTACTCGGCGATTTTGATGACAAAATGAATAATTCTTGAAACTTTGAGAATTTTCCCGATCAGTCCATTAGGAACCGAGATATGCTCTGATTGGTCCAGACATTTTTGGCCACGCCTCCTGGGACTATATAAGAATGACAGTTTCAAGCTTTGGGCAGAGTTAGAGAATGCATGTTAGATTACCTATCAATCGTCGGCCACTGCACTTTAAATAACTGCCAAGTGCACCGGGACACCGTCCAATATATGGATATGGAAGCAGTTCCTGATTACACCCCAAAGGCAAAGAGAAAAAACTCCCCTGATGCATCCCCAAAAAACGAAGAAACACCGAAAATTAAGAGGAAAACTACCGAAGATGGATTCCAAATAGTCTCTCCTAAAAAAGCAGCAAAAAGCCCGACCCCAGAAAATAATACAAGTAATATCCCCACCAATAACAAATTTGATATTCTCCAACAGGTAGATAAAGAAAAACCCAAAGTCGCAGGCATCAACCTCAAACTTACCGAACACTATAATCTAACCCTCCAACAACTCTTCAAAAAATTCCCAGAAGCTGAAAATAGACTAGTGAATAATACAATAAATATCCGGCCAACTAATGAGGAGAAAAGAGCGGAAATAATCAAGTTCCTTGACGAAGAAAAAGAAAAATACACCCTCTCTGAAAATGCTGATAATAGGCCACTGAAAATCATCATCAAGGGTCTCCCCGGTAGCACTGATAAGGAGGAAATAAAAATTGCCCTGACTGAGAAAGGCTACGATGTAAGCAGAATTTCCCAACTCAGGAACTACCGAGAAAAATCCTTACACCCAATATTCTTAATTGACCTGGAAAAATCCGCAAAATCTGAAAACATATATAATGAAAAACATCTTGTTCATCTCCGAATAAAAGTGGAAACGTACAGGAAAAAGCCAGCAGCAACGATGTGCTTCAACTGTTCTGGATTCTTCCATTCGGCTAGAAATTGTAGAATGACCCCTAAGTGCATCAAATGCGGAGGCACCCATCAGACCAGAGAGTGCAGTATCCAGGAAAAAATACCTGATCCGGTTTGCATAAACTGAAAAGAAACTGGCCACCTTGCTGCATGGAAAGGCTGCCCGAAATACCCGAAAATAATGTACAAACAAGGACGCCCCACATACGCCGAAATGACGAAAAAAGCAGACCAAGCCCCAAGAAATTTTCCCCAAAGAAGATCATTCCAACAAAGACCTGTATCTAGCCAACACCCCAGCAATAAACCAGCATTTCCCCCGACTTTGGATTCCCACCAAATCCCAGAAATAGATGACATCAAGGAACTATTTGAAGCACTAAGAGAAATAAGAATTATTCTAAAAGAATTCCCAGGTTTAATCAAGGCAGCAAGATTAGCCAGAACAACATCGGATCCTGAAGAGAAGAAACTTATCATCCTGAATGCGCTCATGGAGTAAACTTCTCTCCCAATCCCGAGTAGCTGCTCCCTGATTGGCCGCCTTAGAACAACGCTCTAGCCAGACCTCACTGCTTTCCCCCCTGCCAGATCGACCTCTCTGCAGATCCTACATCTTAGCAGACGGAGCGACCTGATTGGTCGCCTCCTCCCCTACACCCTTAGACTCTCTGCACCTACCAATATACGTACCATCTTCTGCAGTCTTAATCTATTTCTTATATGTTCTTTTCATTATAGGATGCTTTCCAGTCCAGGGCATTTACGCTGCCATATTCTATATCCAACCAAGATCTTGGAGATAGCCTATTCTTAGGCGGGTGCTCCTGAGGAATCCTCCATCTATCTTGCTTCGGGCAGAGTAGTCGGAATCGACGTTAGATAACGAGTCCTCCAGAGGATAGTGAATAAGCGGCCGAGCCAAGAAAGTGCTGAACTGAGTCTGCATTGTGCCTTGTAGTCTGTTGAGGAAGCAGTACTATAGCCTGTGTTGTGTATATTGCTACTACTTGTGAGCTACTGTCGTTATTGTGTGCTGCTGTGTGTTCGTCTTGGCTGTAAATAAACGTCGTCTGTGTTGTGTCATCTACTAAAGGACTGATCATTGTGTGTTCATCTCTTCTCACACCATACACACCCACTATGCAGGTGACCGAACCCGATGGATTAGGATAGGAAATCTGTAACAATACCTACCCAAAAGGTTATGTTTTGAAAACCCAGGAATGTCTAAAAAGTTAAGTTTGTCAAAAACTCCGTTTCGAATTTTTTTGGCGATTACAATATTTTCTCCTCTATTTCTTGTATGAGAAATTAAAACGTGTGTGTGTGTGAACGTGTTCTTTTCAAAACTTTCACGTATAATCTTAGATAATGTATTTTCCCCACCTCTCAGCATGAAATTTTGAACTTTGAATAAAAAAAATAAATAAATAAAAACCTTGCAAGAGTATTTGCAAACAACGGTCATTAAATATTGACCTTTGTTATGAATTTAGCATTTTTGCTGAATCTATATTGCAATCCTTAGCAAGTTTTTTTTTTTTTTTGGAGATTAATTTGTTTAGAATGTAACTAATGTTACTTGAAAATCGAATTTGTATTTTACACTCGATCGATCTATCAAAATTAAAACATCTCTTAAAATTACTATTTTAATCACAATATCAGCACCGAATTTCATATTGTATTTTTTAGTTTTCGCGTTTACAAACCTATTTCTGAAAGTAGATACCGACAGATTATCACTGTTTGGCATATTAGATTTAAACTTTGAAACAAATCTATATTTCTTATGTTAAATCGATTTACCAAATTTTATCCATCTAGTTTTCTTCGTTTTGCATTTATCGTTTCAACTTTAATTTATATTCGAAAGGGGTAGTGTCTTTATTAAGCGCTGTCTGCACACACATTTTGAAAGTTTAATAGAGCTTAATTGCATTTGGTAGGAAAACTTGGTGAGTATTTACGGATTATAGAGGAAAATATTTCTCAACAAATGATTGATGGCTGAAAGTTTATTCACATGGAATAATCATCTTTTTAATGCGGAATCTCATAAATATCCTTTAAGAACTTCAGAAATTTCATAGAAATTTTATCTCTTTATTTGGTGTTTTGTATGATTACTCCCCCCCCCATTTTCTTTGAATAGATATTTCAATATGAATAAAAGTAACCAAATTTTCGAAAGCCATCATGTGTAAAATGGATATCTTATAGACAATATTCTGGTAGTCCTAAAAATGCAGTTGCAACAGTATTCACGTTGAAATGACCCATTTTTGCAAACAGGATGAAAATAAGATAGATGTCAAGAAATATGTAACAAAAGTTAGACTGATGAATACGCCTCAAAAATATATCAAGTGGAAATCTCCCCACTTTTTCAAAATTGGTATGAGTTTTTAACAGATATGAGTCTTTGCAAAGTATAAATTTAAACAACATTCATATTTTTTTAAATTTCAATCGTAAGATAGACGATAAATATTAGCATTGCGGAAAAATTTCAAATGTAGACACTATAATATAAATTGAATAGCTGCGCAATTCAGTGGATCGGTGGTTCACACGGAAAAACTAATTTCAGTCATTTTTTCAAAGGAATCTCTGAACTAAAATATTTTTTCATTTTTTTGGGGGGATTTAAACAGCTCTAATTTTTAATATTATAAATATGAGTCGGCCCAATTTTGAGAAGAATTCTAATCATTTTGTGGAAAAATCGAATCAAAAGTTTTAATAAGTTAATTAATGTGTTTAAATAACTTCATTGTAAAATATGCATTCATTAGTAAGTTTGAAGAATTGATTTTTGAAATCTATACAAAAATATATTCGAGTAGCTATTATTGAATCTAAAATTTCTTAAAATCTTTCAATAAAATGTAATTATGACAACTAAATCACTTTTAAAAGCAAGCCATGGAAAAAAAAAAAAAAAAAAAAAAACCACTTTGTAAAGAAAAATGCACTAAGAGCATCATGAGCATAGAAAATAATTAAGTGCATAGTATATAGTTTGATAAGAAAACACAGCCGCTTTTGTTTTTGGATAATCGAGAAAGAAAATATTTTAAATTAAAATTTAAAAGATTCACTTTTACTATCGTTTCTTAGCAAATAATTAATCATTTATCCTAATGAATTAAAATCTCTATAAATGTTTAAAAAAATTAAAAGATATATATATTTTCAAAATTTCTGGAACTATTTGCAACAATTTAAACGAAAAATGTTGAAAATATTTGAAGCAAATTTGCATAAGCATTATTAGCTTACACAGTTTTGATAACCCGCAATTTAAATCAGGATTTGAACAAGGTTATTATTTTACAAAAATTACATTGATTTTTTTTATTTAATTGAATTTGATATTCACAATTTAGAAAATAACAGATGATAAATTAATAATTTCCAATTTTCAATTAATTAAAGTGATAGAAGAGAAACAAGAAATCTATAGCATTTATCTATATCTATACTTATAATAAAGCTCAATGTGTGTGTGTGTGTGTGTGTGTGTTTTGGCGCTCTACAGGCCAGACCATTGGACCTACACCTACCAAATTTGGTACATGCATACATTGGAGAACGAGAATGTGCACCTCGGAGCCCTTTTTTCGAATTTTTAATTAGACGTTAATTTAAATTTAAGCGAAATTTAATTAATTTTTCCACTATAACTTCCAAAAATACATGATTTTTACATCAATTTAAAGATTTAAAAAAATTAGCCTTCTAATGTTATCAGTGTTTTAATGTATAACGTAAGTTTCTATTTTAAATGAATTTTTAAAAAAATAATTTAACCATGTTTTTTAACAATATATTTTGGACAAAACAATAAAATTTAATCTGCACGAACACGTCAAGGGGAAAAAAATTAGATTTTATCAGCGTATTGCCATCCTATTGACGGAAGTTCAAATTAAAAAAAAAAACTATCATTGGAAATTAAATCTAAAGAAATGCAACTTTTAGCACGCAACTGTATAAAATAAAATAAATATAAAATGTGATATTTTCTTTAAAAAAAAAAAATGCGAAGCAAAGGTTTCTATAATCGTTTGCAACATCTAAATAATTAATTCAATATTTTTTTCCATTTTAAAATGTGATAGTTTCTAAGAAAATAAATGCATAGCCAAGGTTTCTATAATTGTTTGCAACATCTAAATCATTTATTCAATAATTTTTCCCTTTTTCGCTTTCTTAAAAAAAAACATATTTAATATTTTGGCAACATCACCGAAAAAAACATTTTTAATATTTTGGAAGCATAAGAGACTCCGATTCTATTAGAGCATTAAACTCAAAAAGTTTTTCCGAATAAAGTTACCGACTCTTTAACTACTAATAACTGAATCTTTTAACTTTAACTATTTCTTAAATTTGTACTGATTTTAAAGAAAAAGTAACACACTTTTTATTTTATTTATATCTATATACTTACTAGCCGCCTTTGGCGACCAGCTGGTTCGCCATGAGTAATGGGTTCTAACATTTTCAATTAAATCACACATTCATTAGCCTTGAAGTGATTGGCCTGAAATTAATATTTTCTTTAAAATTATGGACTGAAAGTTCTAAAAGAACGCGTTTTCCTAAGAATATTCTTTAATTTTATAAATCAGTCAGTTTTAATGATTGATTTAGAAGACTGATTGATGTTGCAACTTTTATTTAAAATATCAATAAAAATATTTTATAAAATAGGGCTGACAGAGCAAAGTATGAAGACATCTAAAACTCATTATTCATAAATGCATTGTTTGACTCAAACTACATAAAATGTAATTATTTGCTTCATTTAGATCAAATTAATAGTATTAAACAATATATATGCCTATTAATAACATTTTACAAACTGGCCATTGGAAAGGAATTTGAATTTATATCCTGTATAAATAAAGATAATTTATTCAATTAATGATTTAAAAATTGCAAACGATCATAGAATTCTTCGCCTTGCATTTTTTAAAGAAAATATCACATTTTATATTTATTTTATTTTATTCAGTCACGTACTAAAAGTTGCATTTCTTCAGATTTAATTTGCGATGATAGTTTTGTCAAAATGATGGCAACACGGTGATAAAACCTAATTTTTCCTCTTTGACGTGCTCTTGCAGATTTTATAGAAATCTTAGCTGTGCATTTATTTTTTTAGAAACTATCATATTTTATAATGAAAAAAAAATGAATTAATGATACAGATATTGCAAACGATAATAGAAATATGCCATTAAGTCGGGATTCCAATGCATATCCTGTCTAAATTCGATCAGGTTTACCGTAAAGAAGATTTATTGAATTAAATATTTAGATATTGCAAACGATCATAGAAACCTTTGCTTTGCATTTATTTTTTTAGAAAATATCACATTTTATATTTATTTTATTTTATCCAGTCACGTGTTAAAAGTTGCATTTCTTTAGATTTATTTTGCGATTATAGTTTTTTTACTCGAACTTCCGGCATTCTTTTATTTTATCCAGTCACGTGATAAAAACATGGTTAAAATATTTCTTTAAAAATTCGTTAAAAATAGAAGCATACGTTATAAATTTTAAAAACTGATACCGTTAGAAAGCTAATTGTTTTATCTTTAAATTGCTGTAAAAATCATGTTTGTGCGATCATATTTTCGAAAGTTATAGCGGAAAAACCTCAAAATTTCGCTTAAATTTTAATTAATTTAAATTCTAATTAAAAATGCGAAAAAAGAGCTCCGAGGTGCATATTCCCGACCCCTAAGGTATACATATACCAAATTTGGTAGCTGTAGGTCCAACGGTCTGGCCTGTAGAGCGCCAACACACACACACACATTGAGCTTTATTATGAGTATAGATAGATAAAGCTCAATGTGTGTGTGCATGTGTGTGTGTTGGCGCTCTACAGGCCAGACTATCGGACCTACAGCTACCGAATCTGGTACATGTATACCTTGGAGGTCGAGAATGTGCAACTCGGAGCAATTTTTTCGAAGTCTTAATTAGAATTTGAATTAAAAATTAAGCGAAATGTCAACGTTTTTCGGCTATAACTTCCGAAAATATTATCGCACAAAGCTGATTCTTGCATCAATTTAATCTATATCTTCTAAACTTATAATAAAGCTCAATGCGCGTGTGTGTATGAGTGTGCGTTGGCGCTCTGCAGGCCAGACCATTGGACCTACAGCTACCAGATTTGGTACATGTATACCTTGGAGATCGAGAATGTGCACCTCGGAGCCCTTTTTTCGAAGTTTTAATTATAATTTGAATTAATTGAAAATAAAGCGAAATTTCGCGTTTTTCCGCTATAACTTCGGAAAATATTATTGCACAAATAATTAACGTAACTTAAATTTCTATTTTTAACGAATTTTTAAAGAAATTTTTTTAACATACTTCAGACAAAACAATAAAATTTTAAATCAAACGATAAATATGCAACGAGTAAAGGGGAAAAAATAGCTTTCATTAAGCTGTTACCATCGTGCTGACAGAAGTTCAAGTTAAAAAAACAAATTAACTATGACTGCAAATTAAATCGAGAAAAAAAGGTAACTTTCAACACGTGACTGAATGAAATTAAATGAATATTATGTTTTCTAAAAAATAAATACAAGACAAAAGTTTCTACGATCGTTTACAATATCTACATCAATTTAGTAAATCAGCATTTGGTTTAGGGTAAACATGTTTGAATTTATACAGGATACGCATTCAAATTCGAGCCAAATGGCTAATTTGTAAATCATCAGTAATTGGCGTGCATATTGTTATCTACTTTAAACTTGGTCTAAATAATAACAATAATAATAATAATTACATTTTATGTAAATTAAAACAAAAAATGTATTGATGTATAACTTAAATTTTTTCTTACTTTTCTAAGCAATCATTAAATTTGACTGATTTATATAAAAAGGAAAATTATTATTATTATTCATCTTTTAGATCTTTTCGTCCACCTCCTTAAAAAAATATACCATTTCAGGCCAATCAATATCCGGAATTACTCCAAGGCTGTTATCGAATAAATTTGTGTTTGCGTATATGAATGAATGTGTGTGTGTTAATGCTCTACACACCATACCATATGATCTAGAGATACACTCTTAGTGTGTGTGTATATATATATATATATATATATATATATATATATACTTTGAGCGATGAAAAAGCATACCTAGAAGGATTTTATTTTTCAAATTTTAAAATTATGCTAACGTTCAGGATTTTTCTGCGGTAACTTCCAAAAATATTACAGTATAAAACTTAATTTTTAAATCTTTTTAAAAATTACTTTTATTTCCATTGATGTCAATGTTTAAAGCTTAAATTTAGTTTCTATTTTTAATGATTTTTTTAAAAAAATATAATCATATTTTCCAACAATTAATTTCTTACAAAATGAAAATAAATTTTAACCTGCAAGAGCACGTAATGAATCTACCAGTGATTGCCGTCATTTTGATAAAAACTGAAAATGAATAAATAAATTAACTCTTATAGCAAATTAAACCGAGAAAAGTGTGATGTTCAGCACGTGTTTAAAGAGAAACGTAATGTTATGGAACAAATATAAAATGTGGTATTTTCCACATGATTTCATGACAATTTATTGCGAGTCAGAGAGTTATATAGTGCAATGAAAAAATAATCGTAAGGCTTCTATAATAAGATGAGTTACGTGACTTACGAAGTATATCTGGCAGAGAAATTGTAAAGAGAGCAAGGCGCATAAATATTTAATTGAAAATTTTAGAACTCATTACTCTTGGCAAACCAGCTGGTCGCCAAAGGTGGCTAGTTTAATATAAATGTAAATCTTTAAAATCAAGTTGAGCACTAAATATTTAAAAAATATACTGTAGTGGAAGCTTTATAAGCCAGATAACATACTCAAAACTGAGTGATCACTTTTAGTCTTGTGGTCGTGTCATCTGGCTACCATCCATAAGGTCTCAGGTTCGATCCTACCTATCACCAAAGAGCAACATTGGTGACGTAGGACGATGAAAGTAAACAAAAAAACGCAACCTTCGTTCAGCTGTTGTGGCACCCTCTACCCAAAAAGTATTAAAATAAAACGGCGATAAATAATCAGCCGATTAAAAAAAAAATAATGGCGATAAATAATCAGCCAAATAAAATTGAATCAAGCTGATAAATAATCAGCAGATAAAAAAAAGACTGATAAATAATCAGCAAATAAAAAAAAAGACTAATAAATAATCAGCAAAATAATAATAATAAAACCTGATATATAATCAGCAAAAAAATGGCGATAAATAATCAGCCAATAAAGAGTAAAAATAAAAAGCTAATAAATAATCAGCCAAAAATAAAAAATGGGTAAGACGCATTAAAAACAGCCAATAACGTCACTACTAAAACGGAAAAAAAATATATATATCGTTCGTCTCACCTCTCACTGAAGGGGGAGTATTGTAGTGGAAGCTTTATAAGCCAGAT
>JAPMOQ010052589.1:6402-61956 GCA_026543055.1 Argiope trifasciata
AAAATGGCGCTGCGATCGCCAGGGGGAAGGAGAGACGAGAACGCCATGAGCGTTGAGAGAGTGTGTGAATAAATATATGGAGATACAGTCCAAGATTATGTGTGTGATTTAATTGAGTAATTTTATTTAGTAAGTTTATTTTAATTGAATAATTTTAAACCAATGAGCAGTCGAGGGCCAAAACATGGTCCTATAAGCCGGAGATTGGCTAAGCATTGTGCTAAGGTATTGTGCAAAACGAGATAATGGTCTTGAGCTGAGAAGTGGTGTGCTACTATGCAAACATGAGGATTTATTAAATAGTGCTTTCTAGTCTCTAAAGGCAAGAGTCCCGGCAAAGAGGTAGGAACAATAATTTTTATGAGCGGATAACTAATTAATTTCCAGAGTTGAAGTTAATTTTGTTTTCATTGAGTTTAAAGTAAAATTGTGCTTTCTGATAATATTGTTCTTTGAGTTAGTGTAATTACTTGTTGCAATTTAAAAATGTCGGGTAGAGCAAAATTAAGGAAAGATGAGTTAAAATCTGTTGCCGAGAAAATCGGTTTAGTTATCACCGAGGGTATGAAAAAGAGTGACATAAAACGCTTAATTGAGGAAAGTGACGTATTTAAAAATGACAACGAAGTTGTTAAAAATGCCGTCGAAGTAGTTTCAGAGAATAGGAACCAAAAATCCGACCAGGATGTTCAAATCGAAATAGAGCGTTTAAAAATAGAGTTAAATTAGAATTAGAATTAGCGCAATTGAGGGCTAATGTAAATAATACCCAGACTTCTGTTAATCAGGGGTGTACAAACGAACCAGAAGAGTCGCTGGATAGTTTAATAAAAAGTGTGAGGACCTTGTCCATTAAACCTCCAAATAAGTCTCAAGATTGGGGTTTCTTTTTTACTTCGTTAGAGAGGGCATATAGTACTAAAAAAGTACCCGAGAAATTTAAAGCAGAGATTTTGTTGAATTTGTTAGGAGAAAGAGCTTCTAATATTCTAACTTATATAAACGAGAAAGATTTAAACAATTATGACGAAGTAAAATCAATCGTGTTGAGAGAATTCGAACCAACAGAGAATTAGAGAATTTTCGAAATGCTTCCAGAGAAAACGAAACTCATGTGCAATTCGCTTCGCGTTTAACTACAAGTTTCAAATACTATTTAAAATTGAGAGAAGTAACGGATTTTGAAACCTTAAAACAATTAATGGTATCTGACAAATTGTTTCAAACGTTAGATAGAGATATAGCCACGCATATTAACATAAGGCAGAATCAAAAATGGTTTACACCTCTTGAGTTAGGCAAAGAGTGCGATTTGTATGCTGCATCAAAAGGTAAGCCCATAAATGAGCCGAGAAAGGAGCAAAAAATTTATAGCTATAAATTTAAAACTGCTTCTAAAGTATTTTTCAATGAGGCGAAAAATAAGAGTTGTGCTTTGTGTTTAAAGAATGAAAATCATCCTATTTATTCTTGCCCGCAATTTAAGAGACTTCCTATTCATGAACGAGTAGAGGTAGTAAAGAATAAAAAACTTTGCTTTAAATGTTTATCGCCTAACTGTAGCTTTAAAAATTGTTCGTATAGGAATTTTTTTTGTGGCAAAGCTCACAATAAATTAATCCATTTTCCAAAAGAAGCAAAAAATGTATCGTCTACGATTGCCGAAAACCAGGAAGTCGTGGATGATTCGCAGTCGGGGAGAAAAAATACTGAGCTAAGTTGTGTCTCCCCCAATGAGTGGCGTACGCCTTTCGTTGGAACTAGTTTAATTGAAAATAAAAATGTAATCTTGTCTACTGTAAAATGTTTTATAAAAGACAGATGTGCTCAGTGGCAGGAAGTGAGATGCCTTCTAGACGTTGGATCGCAGATTTGTGTAATGAGTCAGCAATGTTTGCAGCGATTACAACTAAAAAGTGAAAGGATAAATGTATCTGTTTCTTGCATAAATAATACTTCGTTGGCAGTTAATCGCAGTGTTACGGCAACTGTGGCGAATAAAAATAAAAGTTTTGAAAGAGATATTTCGATGTCGGTGGTGCCAAAAATAACAGATTTAATTCCAAATCATAAGTTAGATACGCGTGTGCAGATTCCAGAATATATTGACCTTGCGGATCCTAATTTTAATGTTCCGGGAAAAATAGATATTTTAATTGGCGAGGAATGCTTTTATGACATAATAAAGCCAGGAAAATTAAAGGCCAAAAATGCGAATCTGGTGTTACAGGATTCTGTATTTGGGTACATTGTAGGAGGTAGTATTCCGAGTTCAGATAAAATTAACTCTAGTTATTGTGGTTTAATATGCGGGAAAGAAGATTTAAATTCAAACTTGAGAAAATTTTGGGAGATTGAGGAAATAGCGAATGAATTACCTAAAAGTAAAGAAAATGCTATATGTGAGGAACATTACGCTCGGACACATAAGAGAGATGAGACGGGCAAATATATTGTGGCAATGCCATTTAAGGAACATTGGTCATGTCCAGGAAATTCAAGGGATATTGCTCTAAAGCGACTTGAATCATTATGGAATCGCTTGTCTAGAGACCAGAAGTACCTAAAATTGTATGCTGATTTTTTAAAGGAATATGAAGAGTTAGGACACATGACTAAAATTAGGGAGAATGTTGAGCCCGATGTAACTTATTATATGCCTCATCATGGCATCTATAGGCCTCAAAAAAGTACAACAAAACTGAGAACTGTGTTTAATGCTTCCACCTTGACTACTAGTGGGAAATCGTTGAACTGTATTCAATATAACGGTGGGGTCATTCAAGATGAGTTGTTTGCATTGTTAGTGAGATTCCGTAAGCACATCTTTGCATTTACGGCTGTTATTCGTCAGATGTACCGCATGATTAATACAGACGAGAGTCAAAGGGACCTTCAAAGAATTTTGTGGAAGGAGGGTGTCAGTGAGCCAGTTAAGACTTACCAACTAAATACCGTAACATACGGAACGGTTAGTGCTCCGTTTCTAGCAATGCGAACTTTGAAGCAGATTTCCATTGACGAGGGAAAAAACTTTCCAATTGTTTCATCAGTGCTGTGTAATGACTTTTATATGGATGACGTTTTAACGGGAGCAAATTCCTTAGAGGAGGCAAAAACTCTGCAACATCAACTTACTGACGTTCTGAAAACCGCTCAGATGTCATTGCATAAATGGTGTGGGAATTCCTCAGAGCTTACCCCAACCACGGAGAAGGAGTATGAATTTTCATCTGTGGATGAAATTAAAACTTTAGGAATTGCCTGGAAGGCTAGAACTGACTGCTTTACCTTTAAGGTAGAAGTGGAGCAAAATGCTCATCCAACTAAAAGGTCGGTCTTATCCATCATCGCTAGACTCTTCGATCCACTGGGATTGCTTGGTCCAGTGATCACTAGAGCCAAAATTTTCATGCAACAACTGTGGTTACTGAAAATTGATTGGAGTGACAGGTTTCCTGACAAAGAAGCTTGTGAATGGCAAGAGTTTGTGAAATCTTTAATTAGCTTAAACGGCATCAATATTGAGAGATGCACTGTAATTCAACATGCTGAAGTTACTGAGCTCCACGGATTTTGTGATTCATCCGAAAAGGCGTTTGGGGCTTCTATATATTGCAAGACAGTTAATTCAGCTGGTGAAGTGAAAATGAAGCTTGTTGCGAGTAAATCTCGTGTGACGCCGATTAAACAAGTAACTATACCACGTTTAGAACTATGTGCTGCTGTGCTTCTTGCAAAGTTAATTACTAAAGTGATTTCTGCGTTGAAGTTGGATGTAACCAATACATATTTATGGTCCAATTCAATGATAGTGCTATGTTGGTTGCAAAAGGAACCGTGCTGCTTAAAGACTTTCGTCGCCAACAGAGTTGCGGAAGCACAGAAACTGACAGATGTTAGACAATGGAAACACGTATCCTCATCTGATAACCCAGCGGACTTGATTTCAAAGGGTATGAATCCTGAGAGACTGTACGAAAGTACCCTTTGGTGGAATGGTCCCGAGTTTCTAAAGAATGAGAACTATCCTGAAAGAAACATTCCGTCAACTGTGATACAAAGCGACTTTCATAATGAACTAAAGAACTCCATCAACAATGACTCTAAATGCTTTTCAGGGTTTCATGATGGTGTTAACAGTTTTATTCCAGGTTTAATTAATCTAAGTAATAACTATTGTAAAATCATTCGTATTCTCAGTTATATTTACAGGTTCATTTATAATTGCAAAGAGAAAAGTAAACGCAAAACAGGTCCTTTAGAAGCAAGTGAGTTACAGAAATCTGAAAGGTTTGTACTAAAACAGGTGCAACACGATCATTTTGCTAAAGATATGAATTTTCTTGAAAAGAAAGGGGAGGTAAGTACAAATAGTCAATTGAGAAATCTTCACCCTTTCCTTGATGCCAATGGTCTCTTGCGAGTGGGTGGTAGACTTGGTAATAGCGAGTTGAGTACAGATAGAAAATACCCCATTCTATTACCATCTAAATGCAGACTAACTCATTTGATATTAGAGTATTACTATAGAATTAATTTGCATGTTGGACCTCAATCATTATTGTTTCATGTACGCCAAAAATATTGGATTTTAAAAGGTAGATCACTTTGTAGACAAATTGTACATAAATGTGTTACCTGCTTTAAAGCAAAACCAGTAGTTTGTTAGCAGTTAATGGGAGCTCTTCCAAAGGAAAGAGTTTCGGCTGATTTTCCCTTTAATTGTACAGGAGTTGATTTTACTGGTCCCTTCTTGATTAAATACAAAAATCAGCGTAAAGGTGTTTTTCAAAAAATATGTTGCTGTTTTTATCTGTTTTGTAACCAAATGTATTCATTTAGAACTGGTCACTGAATTAACATCTGAAACTTTTGTTGCAACCTTAAAGAGATTTTTATCTAGGAGAGGTAAATGTGCTAAATTGTTCTCAGATAATGCCACCAATTTTGTCGGAAGTAACCAGGAATTGAGAAGGCTACATGGCATAGTGAAAAAAAACCCAGACGGAGTTTTGTCTGGTTATTTGTCTAGTGAAAACATTAATTGGAGATTCCTTCCCCCAAGAGCCCCAAATTTTGGTGGTCTTTGGGAGGCTGGGGTGAAATCGTTCAAATACCATTTAAAAAGAGTTGTAGGTAATTCAAAATTAACCTTTGAGCAATTTCTGACTGTGACAACTCAAATAGAAGGAATTTTAAATTCCCAACCTCTTGTTCCTTTGACTACGGACATAGAGGATCTGAGTGTCTTGACTCCAGCCCATTTCCTTATAGGAAGGCCAATTAATACAATCGTAGAACCCAATTTAATTGAAATTCCAGAGTGTCGATTAAAAATCTGGCAAAGGTTAACTAAAATGATCCAAATAATTTGGAAAAAATGATTATCTTTGTAATTTGCAACAACGTAGTAAGTGGTGTTTTGATAAAAATAATGTTAAAATTGGAGATCTTGTTATAATCAAGGAAGATAATATGGCTGTTTGTAATTGGCCATTAGGAAGAGATGTAGAGTTATTTCCAGGGAAGGATAATAAAATTAGAGTTATAAGTATCAAAACACAAAAAGGTATTTTCAAAAGACTTATCTCAAAAATATGTTTACTTCCAATGAATGAATAGATTTAATTTGTTTTTGTAAAATTGTGTATTATAAGAGTTTAATGTAGTTTGTGATTTAAGGTAAAGTGTATTGTAATTTTGTATTATATATTTAATTGTTCGAATGCGTTTTATGTTTAATTTCATTGGTAATCAGAATATTGTGAATTAATAATTTCATATTGTTTTATTGTGTGTTGAAAATTTGATAAATTTGTCAAGGCGGGCGGTATGTTGTGACGCCTGGCCACTTTCCAAAAATGGCGCTGCGATCGCCAGGGGGAAGGAGAGACGAGAACGCCATAAGCGTTGAGAGAGTGTGTGAATAAATATATGGAGATACAGTCCAAGAGTATGTGTGTGATTTAATTGAGTAATTTTATTTAGTAAGTTTATTTTAATTGAGTAATTTTAAACCAATGAGCAGTCGAGGGCCAAAACAAATCAGATGAGTAGTTTCTTCAATTTGCTCTTCTTCACAATCGGTTTCCATATAAGGAACCACATGTAATAAACAATATATTCCAGATTACTAAATAATTTCGTTTTTTGAAGCTAAATAAAATGCAACAAGATTTCTTCACTGAACTAGAAATATTTTGTGGATTTTGAAAATACAGCAAAAGAGTTGCTAATTCTACCTATTTTCCATTTTAAATTCGTTCTTCTAAAGCATATCATAATTTAATAAATTTCAATGTTTACATTTTTAAATTCGTGCAATAGAAATTCAAACATCCCTTCACTTGTTAATAAATTGGTTTCTCGCCGCCCTAAGTATGCAGCTGCACCAATTCGTCTTTAAACCGGCTTTCTTAATTTAAAAACTTGTTTTCAAATGTAAAAAATTTACTTTAAAAAACCGGGTTTTAAAAACCACAAAGCCCTAAGTTGATGCAAAGTCAAACAAGATAAATTTTCATAGGGAATTTTAAAAAAATTACCGTTTTAGCACCATCTTGGTTTGATGCCGAATTCTGATTCTCACTTTTAACTTGTTGATAGGCAACTGTTATATCAGCATCTGGATTATCTAGATCTTCATCGGTTTCATAAAAAACAGGAATTTCTAAAACCTAAAGTCAAGAAACGCATATTAAGCATGCAAAACAATATTTTTATAACACTGACATATTGGATAGTATTCAATTTTCAAATCTTCTTTGCATGGATGATATTAAAAAAATAAACTATTATGAAATGTATCGAAATTTACATAAATCATAGCATAAAACTTATAGAAAATATATTACAAAGAATGTAATCACTCCTTTACAGGTAATTCTTGATTTTAATTATACCGATCATTTAGAGTTTTATGTAAAAATTCTTTATCCTTCTCTGAATAATGTTTAAATGCTAAACAGTTTCAATAAAAAGAAACGTGTAATCCAAACTGTCTGTAATATTTGAAGAAAAAAATATCAGATTTAATATATCACTTTTCATTTTAAAATATGATTTCCATTCAGAACACTCAAAACTGAGCAAATCACTAATTTATAATTCTATGGTGAATAAGAGGAGAGGAAACTAGATTAAATTAAAAATACTGCGCTTGGTTTAGAAATAAAATCTTCATTTTTAAGAAAAAAAAAATACTAGTACTTACATGAACATTCTTGCATTTTCTTATTATATAAAATGTTACCTATGCAAGAATTTATTGTTTGTGCGGTTTTAAGCCAAATGCTATTATAAAAATACGAGAAATTTTTGGATTGGCATTTAAGCAGTATTAATAAATATTAATTCAAACAGTTTCGGAGAATCTAAATATGATTACTCACCTAATCAGTTAAATTCCTCTGAATAAGATGGCAATGATGTCTGAATCAGAGCTTGGATCTCAAAATTTTAAATTATCTCAAAATGAAGATATGTTCTTCTTCGTTGATCTCAGGGAAACATCTTTTTGAAACATGATAGCTCTGTTCACCCTGTCTATTTACAAAATTTCACCGAAACTATGTGTAAGATTGTCTAAATAATGATAAGTCACACATTGAACAATCTTTTGTCAATCACCAAACTTGAATTTAATAGAGATTTTTCAGAAGTACCCCTATACAAGTCAGGGAAAAATCTAGCTACCATTTATATTACTTGATTAAAATAGTAATCATGTCCTTGGTGAATAAAACCAAAATATACAAATTGTGCATCGATTTTATATTCGATATGCAACTCTTGATCCTCTTTCAAGACTTTTCATCAAAGCCGAAAGCAGACGTACTTCCAAATAAACAGCAAAATCTAACTTTTTAAGATGGAACCATAGTTTATCTCACAACATTGTATTTCTCATTTAAGAGATAATACTAAAATTACCCAGAATTCAATGACTAAGATGCATTTAGCTGCTATTTAAAAAATTAAGACCATATGAATTGAGCTAAAAATTTAAGGCCCCAAATTAAAAAAATAATAATAACTAAAAGAGCATGCTTCTCCTCTTCTAGGGAGTAAAAGAAGCAAATAACTTATAGTACTAGTATCATTGCTAGGAGGATGAGGGAAGAAAATAAATTTGCGTTTAGAAACCTACTGTTATTTCGGACTGCATTTCCTGCTGTAGGAAATCAAAAACTATAACATGAGAGCTTGCATCAGCCACACACAGTATTCGAGATTCAGGACAAAATGCTACACGTTCAATAGCAAATGGATCATCCTCATGCTCGCCAGAAGGCAGCAGTTTAGGCTTTTCGAAGAGTCTTGATATCTTAAGCTTGTACAAAATTTGGAGTGAAACTAAAAATGAAATTAATACATAAGTATTATAAAGCATATGTATTGACTGACTACTTATTTTCAAATCACACACTTGAAAACTCAAGCAGAAAAACAACTAAAAGATATTCATAGAATATGGGGGGTATCGTTTTATTCCAAACTATTACTGATTCGTAAACTGATTTTTTTCATCACAAGTGTAATAATAAAACATATTTAGTAAATAGATAGATTGCCACAAAGCTAACTTGAATAAAATTTAGTACAAAACAATAATTTTTGTACATTAATTGGAACATAAAACTGAGCAAATAGGTTTTAAAGTAGGTAAGGATAACAAAGATTTAAACGCCAATAATTAAAATGAATGGTCTTTTCTAACATTTAAATCATAGTTCTTATTGACATTTTCTTAAAGTTTATTTTACAAAAATTGATTTAAAAAACCCGTCTTTGAAATAAACTAAGCAAAATCGAGCGGCAACTGCGGGAGTAAATAAATATTTGATATCCTTTCAACCATGCTTGTAATCTTATTCTTAATTCTTGTTACAAAAATTCTGCTTTTAGTTATTATTAGCTCACAGCACTGCATACTAATTCAAAATGTTTATTTCCAAAAAGTAAAGGCATATATTAATCAGGGGAGGCAATTACCCACACACAATCAACAAGAAATTAGAGTTTCTTCGGCTATTATCTCTCGCTTAGGGAGGCTGTTGTAAAAAGCTGGATAGCAAAGAATTTGATTATTTAAAACCTTATCTTAAAGTTATCATAGACCAAATTAGAGAATTTTGGTTGAAATTTACCTCGTCTAGGTTCACAGAATGTCAGACATTCACCCACTGATTTTCACTACACATCTGGCAGAATAACCCCCATTGTGACAAGCGGTTTAAATGTTGAATTTTAACAATTGTTTTTGGTCGTCTAAAAAAAATCAAAATGATGGAGGGAAATTTCAAGGATTTTTAATTTTATCAGCTCGTTTGATCATTTGCCGGCAGCCCTCTCAAGACACATTAGAATGCTAGCATTATACAAGAAAGGGGTCTTAAGGTAATACAATGGACGTATGAAAGTATTTCAATTCGTTTTCCAAGATTAAAATGTAAATGAACACTGAAGGGAAGAAATGACATTTTATTTATCTAATAAATTTTTAAATCTAAGAATCTGAACACTTAAATCCAATAATAATTTTCAATAAATTCGATCCGGATATTAGAATCACAAACAGAATGGGATAAAGAATCAAACATATATTAAGTACTGCCCATATAAAGAAACAATGGAGCATGAATAAAACGGGATAGTTAAACATTAAATGAAATAAGCATTCAATTAGTTTTTGCCCAGTAAACTGTTTTCCTTTATATAAATTAATAAATTTTTTCTGATAGCATATATTTTTTAAGCACAATCAACAACTAGATTCAGTTATGTGGATTACAGCAGTTTCTTAAATACTTTCCAATCTTGTAATGCTACACTTTCTTCATAGTAAAATTTCTATATTGTTTCCAAAAAATGGAAAAGAAAGCTCAAATTACTATTTGAGAAGAAGCAATGGTTACTTGCATTTGTTTTCTACTCTGTCCACATTATTTAATTTAGCAATCAAAAAACTTTGAAGCTTGAACTGGAAAATAATCTATTTTTCATAAGTGACTTCCTAAGAAAACTAATTAAGAATCACTAAAAAATTGTTTGAAAACTCATACTTTTGCAAATTTTTATTTGATTTAATGCAGCGATTTCATTGGATATTTTTACATCCAAATAATATTACAAAAATGAAAGCTATTTTGTAAAACTTGCAATTTTAAAACGTTTTCGATTAGTTAAATTATTATTATTAGTGAGATGGGTAATCAGTTTATCATCGTAGCAAATAAGTGAAAAAATAAGATTCAAAATAAACATACCAGAAGATGCATCCCAAAATTTCAGAGAACCATCAGCATGACTATTAAAAAAAAGAACGAATCAATGCCAAGTCAAATATTTTCAGTTCCATGGAAAAGTTTAAATTATTTTTTTAATTACCCAGTTATTATAACTTCTGGATAACTAAGCGTTGATATTCCCCAACTACCTCCATCCACTGGCCACTCCTATTACAAAACAAAAAAGAAATGAACAACAGAAATTACTTTTTATGCAATAATATAATTTTAAATTGTAATTTGTATTCTAAAAGAAAACCAATAAACGTGAAAGGAATTTAACGTACAACTAAAACGAGTATGCTTAGTAACATTTAAATTTTCAGCCACATTTCCTTTTATTAAGGACTCAATTTCTCAATCTAAACGTTTGTTTATAGCGTGATACTGTGAATTCAATCTATGCCATTTTTGTGAACACAGCATTTATTTTTCCTACACAAGCAAATGTTTAACACATTTTAAATTGTGTCTAGTTTATAGAAATAAAATTATGTGAAATAACGCTTTGAGAAGGCGAAAAACAACCTGTCATAGTCAAAATTATCAATGTTCTGCTTCCTATTTAATGTTTAAGAATAAAATATTAAACAGCATAAAAACTAATAATTTCATGAACGACTAAAATTTAACGTTTTAACTAGATAGAAGGGAAAAAAGGATGCACTTAAAAATAAAACAAAAATATTTCTCCAAAAACAGAAAAACGTTTTTCTGAAATTTTTTCAAAGACAATTAAACTATATTTTACTTTAGAATTTGTATGTGAATATTTTCACTAAGAAAATATGCTTTATGATTTAAAGAGAAATGTTGAATTCAAATCAGATATACAGAGAAATGCTTTGAAAATCACTAATCTTTTACAACATTAACAGATTTTTAAAAACCTATTAGTAATAAATAAAGCAAAATTAAAGTTAGAAATTTGATATCTGGTTTGCATGCCCCTCCAACAATTAGTTTTTATGTGGTAAAGAGTTAAGTAATGTCAGTGAAATGCTTAATGAAGAATATTGTACAATATGTGGTTAAGAAGCTAAACTGACATAAAAATGATATAAAGAACATAAAGAAATTAAAATAATATAAGACATAAAAAAAACAAATTAATCCTATTGTTTGCTTCTGCGTATCAAATACACAAATTTTACCATGATGAATGCAATAATTCATTTTTACATGTATTAGCGATTCACATAAATTATCAACAATATAATTTAAATGCCGATGTATATCAATAAAAAGCCTTCTAAAAAAACTTACCTTTTCTGAAAAACACACATTCTTTTTTCCTTTTGTGCCTGTTGAATACAAGGCTGGAATTAAGTCATTAGGGCAATCAGCAAAATAAGAACAACTTGTAACAGGAGATTCATGCAAATCCATAGGATAGGGATTTTGATAACATGGATATCTAAAAGAATTTAATTTCACAGGATATTGTAAACCTATGGCGACCATAAATAAAGAGAATCATCTAAAAAAGCTAGCATTAATCACTTTAAAACTCTTCTATTATATTGAATCACTAGTAATTTCCTATTATAACTTCAAAAAGTACTTGTATAAAAAAAAGTACCAAGCTCTTTTTCTTGAACAAAGTCTTAGTTTAATAGTCTGGACAAAAAGACGATAAAGCAGAGCCAGAAAGAATGATCTAACAAAACTAATTTTCTAAAGAGGATATTTAAAATACTAATTTTCTAAAGAGGATATTTACTTTCAATAATACCAAAAGCAATTAATTCAAAAAACATTAATTAAGAACATTTTAATTTCGCTTAGAACTGGAGAAAAATAATATATTTAAGACTGTTATAGATAAATGGCTATGTAATCAGAAACCACTTCGTATATAATTGATCATTTAAGTATTATTCAAAACGAATGAACATTGCTCATTTGCTTACAATAAAACGAAAAAAAAAAAAAAAAAAAACGATATTTATTTCAATGCTAACTATTTCAGAAAAGCATTATCTGCAACGAGGGTTATCCGAAAAATAAGTTGCCCAAAGCTCAAAAAAATGACACTACAAAAGGAACAAAACACGAAGCATAAACTTGTTGGATTGTGAGTACAGCTATCGCATGCGACAGTATCCCAATCGTTTACATTAGCGTCGTAACGTGCACAAATTAGGTCGTTTCTTATTTCTTCATTCGCCGACTGCGAGGTGAGGTTCGTTATAAAGCTTTTGAATACACAGAAGGTAGCGCTGAACGAAATCCATCGTCATTTGTGTTTAGTGAAGGACCAGATATGATGAGCAAGCAGATGATTCGTCGTTGGTATCGGGAATCAGACTATCTGTCAGCGATGATGATGCAGGTGCATCAGTGCACTCTGCAAAATCTTTACTTAACGGTTACGGAACTTAGAAGCCATTTCGAACAGAAATACATGAAATCGTCAGGCAACACCTGCTTTTTCCTTAAATGCTTGGTGGATGTCGAAATACCTTACATCCGAACAACAAACGAAGCGTAAGGGAGCAGCACTGACCTTTCTGCAGCGACACCAAAATGAAGACGATGAATTCCTCAAAATGATCGTTACGGGGGTGAGATGTGGGTTGCTCACTTCACAACAGAAACCAAGCAAAGGTCGATACACTGGAGTCGCAGTGGATCTTCCTGTTGAACTAAAATCAAGAAACTGTATTCGCACGGAAATTGATATGCAGGGTTTTCTGGAACAAGTAAGGCATTCTGCTCGTTGATATCTTAAGGAGGTGCGATGCAGTGAACACTGAACGTTACTACGCAGCACTAGAAAAGTAATTCAGATCAAAAGACATGGTATGCTCACCCCGCATACTGCGTATTCCACAAAACATTTGCTTCAAACGTTTCGTTGGGAGGTGTTGACCATAAAGCTGATATATAAATGGAGGGAGCTAGTCGCTTGTTTAATGTCCAAGCAAGTGTACCCAACATGAATCACGTGACTTAGGAGAAATCTCAGAGTAAGAACACCATTTTTGGCACCATATCGCAAATCTTGGCACACTCAGAAACTGCCGCGCAACATTTTGCTTGTCGGCATTGGGTCCGGTCGGTTTTCATTTCCGATTAACATTTCCTAACAAGTTTTATATTCATTGAAAACCAAGCAAACTGGTTTCGAAAATAATGTTTTCTTTTTTACACCAGCATCCGAGTTTATTGGTTAAATTATGTTTAGTTTTTTTACTTACTGTTTTTATGCATTAATTAAAAGTTATTAGTTTTCTTTGAGCAAACATTTTATTTCTTTCCTTTGTCTAAAAACATCTAAAATAAGAATTTCATTATACAATAATTTTAGAAAAAGTAATACTTATAAATTTAAAAAAAGATTTTAAACATTAAAATGATACATAAATAATATTATGATAAAATATTTTGCATAAGATTGAATTCTTGGCCCACCAATTTATTTAGGAAGGATTTGCTAATTAATAAAATTATTCACTTACAATATCTGATTGTATTTTTTCAATATAAATGTTTTATTTAAAAATTTATATTTTTTTCATTAGCAACAAAATCAAATATACTTACTCGATGGTTCAGGCGAAGATGTAATTACATTTTAAATCATTCTCATCCTTGAAGGATTTGCGTCTTTTGTTTGGGGTTGTTATGATCAGAAAAAATCAAATAAAGTTAGTACTGCAGTTTTTTTCAGCTATGTATTTCCCAATTTTTTGCGATCAAAGGAATCGGAAGTAAAATGTTTCGAGCATATTTTAGTGCTGTTTGTAGCAATGAAATTTATTTATTGATACCTTATTTTTAATCCTTTCGGCTTTTTTTATTTCTTAATTTTACAGTTGAAACCTTTTTCTATGTTTCAGTCTATGCTATTTTCCTCTACTATCAAATATTTTTATAATTTCTATTTCTCTTTACAGTGGCTTGTCGTTTTTTCTCAATCGTTATATTCTTACTTTCAAGTTATTCATGGCAGCATTTTCTTGATGATTATCAATAGCAACATGCAAAAAATCATTTTTTTTTTCTTTCTGAAATATTCAACAGTAGACTGCTTTCAACCCGTAATATTGTACTTAACTATTTCAATTGCAAGATGTGTTTCGGTATAGCTTCTCCATTATCTTTTATCTATCAAATCTAACAATATGTGGAATGTCCCTTCAACTTAAGAACTATGAAAGCAACTATTTATTGCCTTAATCAACATATTGAGATCCAAGGAGGACAGAGAACTCAACTCTAGCTGCTTTGATGTTTCTCTTCAAGATGCGAATGCAGTGGCCAGATATAAACTTAGAGAAAAATCCATTCAGGGCAAACATCTTCTCTCTGAAATAACTGCGAACAGATTTACTATTAAAACCATAACTAGGCTGAGAACCGGACACCACAGGGGTATGAAGATCGATGGAGAGGGCATGAAGATCTATAGAAGCTGTGATCATTGTCCTGATACACAGCTTACGCCTACTCACATCTACGAGTGTCCGGCTATGAGCGCCAGCCTGAGAAAGACTGGTGTACTGCCAACTATGATAGATCCGTATGGAGACAACATCAAGCAAGTCGCAGAAGAAATTTTCAAAATTCATGGACATATTTAGTTTCGACTCTCATGGACACGACAAAAAAAAACATATTGAGACAAATATATTTTTCTAAGGTGAATGATTTAAAACAGGAGATGGAAGCTTTAAATCAACTAGATAAAGATAAGTTTCCAGATCACACGATTCTGAATTCTCAATAAATTTCCGACAAAAATTGCAAACTTTGTAGTTTCTTAAGTGCACACTCCTTCCTTCTAGCTGTGAATTAATTGAGGAAATATATTTATTGTAAAGAACTTGTAAGTAAATTTTTTTTGTCAGCAGAATTTACAATTTTTAAAAAACATATCATAAAGAAATTCTACTTTTATACAACAGTTAGGGGCATTTAATATGATAGATTGAGTTTCTGAAGCAATAAACATTTTACTCAAAATTGTATAATTCACATCATTCATTACATAAATGTTTAAAAGCTTGTTTCAATTTTTAGGAAACAAATTCGATATTAAGTATATGCTCAATACTAAATGAAAAAAAAAGTGCAGCAATACTTTAAAAAGGATTATTGTCAATTTTCCATTTATTATTTCTGTATACTTCTCATAAATTTTAAAGCTTAAAACATTGATGTATTCTTCTTTCAGTGAATTAATTTATCCTAGAGCTCTATAATTTTCCAAAAGTTCTTACAACCTCATTCTCTCTCAATCAAACAATTCAAATATATTTAGCTCATCAGCCTAAATTCCTTATAATGAATCAAACAAAATTTTTAATTTATGTTGCATATTTTAAAACATGATCATAAAATAGTTTTATGAAGTCCATTTAAAATTTTGAGGGGAAAAAATGTTATGAGATATTCTTATGAATTAACAACATCAGATATGCTTTTTCATAGAATGCAATCACCTTCCTAATCATAAACTTATTTTCCAAGTGTTTATCCAGTGTAAAAGTAATTGCAAAAATTTTGCATGAAGTTTTAAAAAGAATTATTTATACACTGTAGGCCATAAGCACTATTATAGAAAAGAGACACAGATACACATAGAGAAACACGCATCTAAAACACGTTTTGCAAAAACATTTCTTAAATTTATATTTAAGAAAAAAATTATTATAAACAACATATAAATCATAGGTCATGAATATGCTAATGTAATTTTTCAAATATTATGATATGTCAAATGTAAAAGCAATTAAACAGTATTTACTCACCCAGAGCTAGTTAGATCAATAACAACCAAGTCATTATACAGCAATACTATTATTGCATATGGATCTTGGTAATCTAAAGAAAAATAAATATATTTACACTCTTACCCATAAATTAAGGATAATACAAGTTCAGAAAAGGAAAGAGCCAGAATCAAAACAAATGTGATTTATTTGTAAAGCCTATTTATTAAACAAAAGGTAAAGAGAAAAAAAAAAGATGCTATATGTTTGATATTTTTAAAAAATGCGATTTTTTGCTCCCTGGAGCAAATTACAAAAAAGAAAAAAAAAATATTTACAAAAACCAATATTACATGGTCGGTCTGATGATTAATACAGGGTGTCCCAAATTAAAGTTACCCAATTCAGAGCTACATACCGCTGCAATACTCATCCGAAAATTCTGAAATTTTGAGTACGCCTAAATAAAGGGATTAGAAAGACATTTTGCTAAAAAAAACTTTAGTTCCAAATGTCGGTACTAAAGGGCGTATAATAAACTATTTTATTATAAGAATTACACATTAGCTTCGAATTAATCCAAGTCATGTACAATATGATGGCCACCATTGTCAGCTACCCTCTGAAATCTAAAAATGGCATATTCAACAGTAGAGCGTAGAGTCTGCGTTGAAATATTGAACAATACTGGCTTTAAGATCAGGCAACATTCTGGGGTTGTCACGGCCAACCGGATCTCTTAAATATCTCCAGAACCAAAAATCGCATGGATTTAGGTCTGGGGTTTGGGCAGATCAAGCATTATTGAAGTGGCGGCTTGTTACTCTTTCTTCTGTAAAATGTGTTTTCAAAATATTTTTTACACAATTTGCAGTGTGTGGAATCGCATCATCCTGCATAAAAAGCGTTCGCTCAAGACATTGGCGTGACTGTAGAGCCGGAACAACTGCATTCTCCAACATCGATACCTATCACTCTTTCGTGACAGTGCATGTCACTGCACCTGATGGAGTTTGTTCCTCAAAGAAGCAGAATAAAAGAAGCATTAAATTCACACCATACCGTTACTATCGGTGAATGTAACGGAACATCTAGGGTAGAGCAGGGATGTTCTGTAGTCCAAATTCGGAAGTTATGCGCATTCACCGAGCCGTTTAAATGGAAATGAGTTTCATCGGACCACAAAATATTCCAAGGCCATTTAGAATCGACCTCACACCGAGCAAGAAACTGCAGTGAGAACGTTAATCTTGCATCAAAATCTTGTGTATGCAGCTGATGAACAAGCGAAATTTTGTATGGATAATATCGTAGGAAAATCATGTGGATCCTATGCACAGTGGAACGAGGCCTTTCCAACACTGTTGCGACATGGCGAACACTACTGCTAGCCATGAAGTTTGATGTTTTGTCCTCTTCCACTTGAAGTCCAACCTCCTCAACGACTTCTGAAGGAACTAATTTTCTTCTCCTTCCAGGACGAACACCCAACGATCCTGTTTCTTCAAATTTCGTAATTATTTTCTTTAATCCTTGAGATGTCCTTCTACCTGTTCGAAGATCCTTCAAAGCCCGAAATTTCCTTAAGGCTGCTGGTGCTGAATCATGGTTTTGATTTTTAAAAAAATTTGATTAATAAAACGTGAAATTACAAACTTAAAGTCATTTTGAGTCGCGAACACACTCGCATGAAGTTTTCAAAGAATGTATTCCCTTTTATACTGGCTAGCTGTTAAGTGACGTAGCAACTTTTGCATATGCTGTAGTTTTAAAATGTTTGGTTAGCTGGTTGGTTGAATCAACGTCGCACTAGAGCTGCGCATTGGGTTATTGGCGATGCTTCGGGATCTATCGCGTAGGACAGACCCGCTTTACATGAATACGCCTTCTAGTGGCAAAATTTGGTATTAATTTTTTTTTTAATTTGTAATATTTAGCAAAATATCTTTCCCATCTATTCATTAAGGCGTACCCAAAATTTCCGAATTTTCGGATGAATAGTTACGGCGGTATGTAGCTCTGAATAGGGTAACTTTAATTTGGGGCACCCTGTACATATGTCTCCTAGACGATGCAATACAATCCGTACAATGCCTAGACATGCTGGGTATCAAATTATCGATCTGATCATGGGGAATATTGGACCGCTCATCAAAAAATGCTCTCCAAAGTTCTGGTAGACATGCAGGAGGTGGCTGACGGGTTGTAACTTGTCCGCCAAGCATGTCCCATACATGCTTTAATGGATTCAAGTCCGGGAAGAATGCTAGCCAGTCCATACAGGTGATATCCTCAGATCGAAGGCATCGTTTTACTATGTTTGCACGGTAAGGATGGGCGTTCTCATCCATAAATACGAATTCTGGGCCCATGGAGCCTCGAAATAAACGTACATGTTGTTTCAGAGTGACGTTCCGATAGATTTGGCCTGCCATGATTCCAACTTGAACATACATGTCAGTTCTGGAACCTAGAATAATTCCTCCTCAAACGATATACAAGCATTTAAATCAATCTGCCCTAAGCGTCTGTACACGGTCGGCCTTGAAACTGCCGTACCAGTGACTGAAGATAGCTGACGAGACAGGTCTGATGCTATGCTCCGTCTGTTTCTTTTGGCAGTTATTGCCAAATACCGGTCCTCATTCGGCGTTGTGACACGGGAGCGACCTGTGCTGTAACGTCTACTCACATTACCATCATCTTGGAATCGTTGCCAAAGCCTAGAGATGACACTCTCAGCAGTTCCAAGTTCCTCAGATATTTCTTGCTGGGTACGCCCACATTCCACACGACCGATAATTCCAACACGTAAAAAATCATCCAAATGCATCCTTTGTGTCATAACTATGCGGTTACTGCACTGAAAGACTTATAAAACACTTACGAACAATTTTACTTCTTTGCCCATATTCCTTATGCATCACTCTCGTCATTGTGATGTACTATCGGTGTCATCTGGTGGCTTCCTGCAATTTGTCTATGATTTTTAAAGATGCGAGTTATCATTTTACGGGTGTGGGTGATATATGTAATTTCAATGTTCGATTTCCACGTGACTCTGAATTATCCTTAATTTATGGACATGAGTATATTTAAATTTAGCTTCTTTATATGTACTTCAGACATTAAAAAAAAGCTGGCATTTTTCTATTTTTTCTAATGCTTCGCTTTTTTCAACGAGAACAATAGTTGTTCTAATATCCAAGCAGCATTCATAAACATAAAAGACAGATAATGGAATTGTAAAATCAGTACTATAAAAAAATTATACTAAATAATCTAAATATCTAAATAGACAAATCATAGATATAATAGGTTATTCACAAAAATCACGAATATAACTGTTTTATGGTTTGACTTTTTTGAATTTACATGGGTGATGTAACGGGTAAGTCTCCCCCTCCCCCTTTAGAGGTGGACCTAAGAATATTTCAGCGAAGTTTAAAAATACATACACATTTTTCTACCATTTGCCTTTTCTGAAGTACCTTTTTCTGTATCTGTGCACAAATTCAGTAACTATGGGATTTAATCTCATTTACACAGTACTTAAATATTCTGTCTGTATTTTGTCAAAAAAAAAGCCTGCATGTTTTCTTAATACTTTATTTTCAATTTCAACAATTTATGGCGACTGTATTACCATTATATTAAGTTATAGCACTTTATATATATATATTAAAATTTTGGAAGTAGATTGCAGTTTGAAGACTAAAGAAAACTTTTCCTTCCATTTTTAAGCTCGCTTTATTCTTCCTCCGATGGCAGGCAGAATGTTTAAAAGCAGGCGTAGCAGAAAGAGACAGAAATTAATTTTCCCTTGCATTATATAGCATTTTTTGATAGGGAAAATATTGTTTACAGTGCTAATATATTATAATGACTCTCATAGGAATTTTTAGCTCACATGCCGAAAGAGGCCAGGGAAACAGGGAAGGGATCTTTTCTTTATTCATTTAGGTCAGGAATTTTATCACTTCACTCACAAAGCATAGGAACAATTTCGGATTTTAGCCGATTCAGCATTTTACAAAGCCCTTGAATAAGTAGAGAAAGTGGAATCTGATCAGGAAATAAGAATATTTGAATATATATATATATATATATATATATAAACTGAATTAATTTCTTAACTTTTAGCTCAGTTTAGCCAGATTAACTTCATTCTAAAAATATTCTATTATTTCCTGACCCGATTCCACGTTTTCTACTTAATTAATTCAAAAAATGATTGGTAAAGTTCTTCAGACAGCGACTCACACGGTGCGAGTGATTGATAAAAGTTGCTGACCTAAACAAATAGTTTTGCAAAAACCCTGTGTTTCCCCTGCTTTCAGAGTCACATGCACAGAAATCCCAATGAGAAACTTTATAGTCTATATGTACTGTAAACAAAATTTTCTTTATCAAAGTAAGCTATTTAAGATCCGGGATAAAATATTCGAGAGCCTTTCCCTCATTTCTCGATCTGTCTTCCTGTATTATGTGTGTGGGTTCGTCGCTGTCCGCTTGTACACAGACATGCCTGCTTTTTTGAGATGAAATAAAACGACGTAACAACATCAAAAGTTTCGGTTATATATATATATATATATATATATATATATATATATATATATATATATATATATACCGGGTGGCCAGAAATAAAACACCCCTACTCTGACCTCCCTGGATATCGAACTACTCAGTGTAAAGGCTTGAAAATTTGTGGACATACTATTCAAAAAATGGGGAAACGGATTTCACGAAAAAAAAATTTAGTTCCAGAAATCACCGATAGGTGGCGCTGTACCACTGGACGTATGCTGAAAAGACACAAAAACACGTTTTAAACACATTTTATTTGAAAGTACCAAGCATACATGAAACAAGGACGTTATCGATGCAGGGAATGCTGCTCAATATGGTTCCCTTCCTGAAGATGTAAAATGTGAAGTCTGTGGACAGCTTGTTCAACTGCGGATCGTAACTGGTCATCTGAGATGCTTCTCACATGCAGACTGATACTCTCTTTCAAATCTGCCAAGGTTATCAGACGTTCTCGATAAACAAGGTTTTTTAAGTGTCCCCAAAGCCAAAAATCACACGGATTAAGATCCGGTGAACGAGATGGCCAAGTTGTCGGAAACGCGCGACTGATTATTCTGTCAGTGGTGAAATGTTGGCGAAGAAACTGTTGCACAGGGAGTCCAATGTGTAGAGGTGCTCCATCTTGCATAAAAGTAATGGTGTCAAGGCATTGGCGCTGCTGCAAATGGGGTACAACAAATGTTTCGAGCATCCTTTTGTACCTGTTGGCCGTCACGGTACATGTCTCAAGGCCATTGGAAGTAACCTCTTCGAAAAAGAACGGTCCAAGGATGAATGTGGCTGTGAATCCACACCAGACTGTAACTTTCGGTGAGTGGAGTGGAATCTCTTGGAAGGTACGGGGGTTTGTCGTGTCCCATATGCGACAGTTATGGGTGTTCACTGTTCCACTGAGGTGGAAATGGGCCTCATCGCTCCACAGAATCTGCCACGGCCACGATGCATCCACTTCAACTCTAGCAAGAAATGTCAATGCAAAGGTCAGTCGCATCTCCCTGTCTGTGGCCAGCAATTGTTGATTAGGGCGGATTTTGTACGGGAAACAATGCACCATTTTTCTGAGTACGTTCCACACTGTGCTATAGGGAACACCCAAGTGTCGTGACACTGCACGTGCACTACTGCAGCCTAAAACATTATCCATTGACTGTTCAACAATACCGGTGGCAACATCTGAACGAACCGGTTTGCGTCCTCGACCAGGCTGAACTCCAAGATGTCCAGTTTCCTCGAATCGAGCGATCATTCTCCTGAGAGCTTGTGGAAGCAATGGTCCCTTACGCAAATCCTTAAGTCGGCGAAACTCTCGAAGTGCTGCTGGAGCATTTCCTTTATTCTCGTAAAACAACTTCACAAGCAAAGCGCGTTCTGGCAGCGTGACAGCCATCACTAATAAGAATGACATTCCCCACCTTTTAACTTCTTTTATACCCAAAACATGGCTTCTAACCATGCTTTATGCAAATTTTTCTGGTTACAGTATGAAATTGCAGTTACAACGGGAGTTCTAGCTTCTTTACTATTTTTATTTTCCATAAGGGGCAGAAAAATTAAAAAGGAAGCATGGAAGCATTCCATTCCGCATAAACATTTTAATTTTTATTATTATTTGTGTCTTTTGATCATAGTTCCAGTTGTGCAGCGCCACCTATCGGTGATTTCAGGAACTAATTTTTTTTTCATGAAATCCGTTTCCCCATATTTTGAATAGTATGTGTACAAAATTTTGAGCCTTTACACTGAGTAGTTCGATATCCATGGAGGTCAGAGTAGGGGTGTTTTATTTCTGGCCACCTTGTATATATATATATATATATATATATATATATATATATATATATATATACTTACCACTTGGCCAAGGCGTTTCACATAATGTAATGAAGTCAATAATGCTATGTTCCATTTCTAAGACAGTAGTTGTTTTCCCATGAAGTACAGTAACACAAGGATTTTGTTTCTTCTTTTCAACTGACATTCCACCCACAAATGCTATGAAGGAATCACTAAACGAAAAAATAAAATAGCTTGTAATTATACTAAAGTTACAAAATGTAATACAGAGATGGAAATTACAATACTATAACATTAATAAGCATAAATAATTTTACATAATGAGATTTGACAATGCATGCAATTTGACAACTAGAGTTCTTTACTCTAACATGAAAATCAGATTTATTAATCCAATAAAACTGTTGTAAATACAGCAATTTACTTCATTTTTAGTAAATTTATCAGTGGTACTTCAAACTCTTCTATGTAATGTATTTAGGAACTAATTTGCTAAGAAAACAGCTTGATAAAAATTTTAAAATAATTAGCAAATTTCATATATATTATTTCATTCCATATGTCTGATTGATTATAAAAATGACTGATATTTCTAATTGATATTTACTATAACTAAGATTTTATAGCATTCAGAATGTAAGTTTCAGCTTTGATTATTACAAATATAAAATCCTCAAACATGATTCTGTCTTCCCATCACTGTGTTTTTCCATTTAAACAAACTGAATCAGGTTATGTTTCAAATACATAATAGCAGGAAGCCATAAAAAGTGAAATATCAATAGTGACGGCATATCAATTCAGAATAATGCCATAAAAGGCATTTTTGTCTGGATAAAATTCACAAATTCAAACAAAGTGTACTTTTACTCAATGCCATCCATTAAATAATTTAACAATATCTAATATACAAGGTTTATAACAAAATTTTTTAAATAATCTGCAGTTAGATGTAGAGTCAACTTAAAGAGAATACTAAAAAGAGATAATTAAAAAAATGAAGGAAGATAAAAAGAGACAGGTTGAACGGCACGCTGATCTATCATGATGAGTAGAAATTTCCTTTTTCTATCCGTGATACGTCATTCCACTACACATATTAAGCAAGTTAAAAATTTAAATATTTAATATTTACAATTGGACTTTTTCAAGTCTTATCAAACTTTACGTAAGATATAAAATATATGCTTTTAAAACATTTATCACTAAGGTACTTTGAAGTAAACTATTGCCTTTTATTTCTGCCTTTCTTTATAATTTTTATTTTATTTATTTATTTATTTTGTCTAAATAATGCACAGCATAAAAAGTGCAGAAGAATCCTGAAAATATATTATTCAGATACTACAAATACGACGGGTGATCCAAAAAAATTTACAAGGCAAAGGAAAAAATGCCATATTAACATACACAGGATACAAATGTAATTAAGAGACATAAGTGGTGGACCCTTCTCTATATAATCATCAAAGATGTTGAGGCATTTATCATACTGTTGGACCAATTTGTTTAAACAGTCTTGGTAATAATCAGGTCCTTGGCTATTGAGCCAGTTTTTGGCACCTTTTCAAATATCATCGCCTGATATGAACCTTGTTTCGGATAGGCATTTCTTCAATGCCGGGAAAAGGAAATAGTAATTGAGAGCCTGTATAGTAAGTGACTCAAGACCTCCCATCTAAACGTTTCCAACTATCTCTCGGCCCGCTTCAAAGAACGATACCATTTCGCCACATGACGTCTACTCATTGCTTAGCCCCCCGAAAACTTCAATGATATGTCTGTGAATGTCAGTTGAGAACACACCCTTGGCCCATAGAAAGGTATCACGGCTCGCACCTCTGTGCGAGACCACTACTTTAGACGTTTCATCATTACGGTCCCTGTTTCAGGTCTCGGTACTAACACTATCTCCTAAAACGACCAGTTTAGACAATTAGCGCGATCTCTGGGCAACAATATCCCCATTCCCATCCCCAATTTCTACTTTCCATATACTGCTGTTTCTAAACTTTTATTTCGGTCACCCCTTGCATATGACACCAATCATAGACTATTCTATATAATGTAAGGAATCATATTTATTTTTTAAATGTTTGTTTTTATTTTACGTCTGAATGCTACATTTTTAAACGTCAAAAATGTATAACTGTCTACATAATTAAGGTTCTGGCTTTCAGAGGGTGTCATTTTTTTCAGCAATGGAAAAAATGTAACTTTTAATAATTAATAACTCAAACAATATTAGGCAGAATCCCAAATCCAAAGTAATCCATTTATCCATTTTTAATTCAATTTCTTTTGCACAATTAATCTCGCTTAATTAAATGTTAGGAGAATTTTACTCCTACTAAAATGATACATCGATAGTTCTTGAGATGTACATTTTTTGAACATCTTCATAATTATATGAATTATTATACGTTTGTTATTATCTCATATATCTCGCTTTCAGCATCTACCTATAAAGAATTATTTCAAGCTCTCTTTGAATACATTTCAACCAAGAAAGGAATTAAATGAATTTATTTCAATATTTACTATAAATTACAACTTTGCATAGTAAAATATCCTGATAGATAAAGTCCTAATAATATTTAAATTTTAGATTTTGGTCGTGACATGATTAATTATGTAAACATTTTAAAGTGAACTCAAATGACGATGAAAATGCATTAATAAAAAAATCAAATTAGAAAAGTACTTACTTAAAAAGAAAAATCTATTTTTTATTACACTAATTCAAAAAAAAAAGTTTGAAGCATTTACAAATAAGGCAGTTGAAGCATTCAAGTTAAATATTCGTATTTAAAATATTTTTGAAATATTGCCTATTATATATATGTAATATTTGAATGTAAGAAGGAAAAAAACAAATTAATAATTTTTATTTATAAGAATTAACTTTCTTTAAAAAAAAAGGAAAACAGTTTCACTAAAAGATAGGAGAGTTAAATAAATGTATTCGTTACTATTGTAGCCAGGTAATCTGACGGATTTACTCTTTGTAAATTCAACCTTATGAACGTTCCTTTCAATTTTTCTACCTGTTTCTTAAAGATTCCTCCAAGTTTACCTGCCTACCGAGCTTAGCTTTTAGCTTACAGAAATAAGCAATTTTGAAGAGAACATTGCTTTCAAACGTTTTTTTAAGTTTTCGGATTTTTTTAAAGCAACGTTCACACATATTTCGACCCGATGTTGTCGATGATGAAATCTATAATACACAGAAGATGGCTTTACTTTTGATGTTTCGAAAATTTCAATAGCATTATTCATATTTAAAATCATGTCGAAGAAATGGGAGAAAAAGCAGACAAATCGAACACCAAATCCACAGGTAAAATTTCTAAGATGTTTCTCACGGACTTGCAGATTAATTAGTTTCACTGTGGGAAAAATTATTATTCTATAAGAAACAACTCTCAGTCATCAATCATTTCTTATCAGAACTAGAAATAGGCCTTCTCTATAATTTCTCTAAATTCTAGCCAAGTTTTCCTACCAAAGTTAATTAAGCTCCAGTAAATCTATAATGTGAGCGCAAATAACACTATTGATGAGTGAGCACTACTATCCTCATAATTTTATGTGCAGGTAGGCGATAGCACCTTTATTAGAGAGTATGCGCTAACGTTTTGTAGAAACTACTCCTGTTGGTTTATATTCATGTTGAAAACAGTAGTGAATTTGATATGGTACGGATTTAAAATTAATATTCCGTTTAGAAGCTACATGGAGGGTATACTGATACAGATTTCAGGATTTCAAAAATCCACCAATTAAACAGAAGCAATCTTAGCAGGGATACGCCATAAAACTTCCATACAACTTACATTTATGTATATAAAGACGAATAATTTTGCCTACAATCGTAACAGAGATAGGTCCTTTGACTGCATGCATCGTCTTTCAGAATATGACTTTTTTAATTGGAAAAAAAAATTAATAAAAGTTGGAACTTTTACAGTAAAATAATGACAAACGGTATTTTTTCAAGCAAGACATTTCCAGGATTGAAGATGTGATTTTCGAGTAATCAATGAAAATTAAAACTTGTTTTACTTTACATCTTCGTCTAACAGACAAAATTCATAGCCATAGGGGGGAAACTTAGTAGTTATGCCGGAAGCTTAATTGATTAAATCAGTTAATTAAGCCATAATTATAATTTTTTCGATTTAAACTCTCAGGACATAACTTTAGATTGCATTTCAAATCATAGGAAGCTTACTACAAAATGTTGCGAACTTTTCGAATTTGATAATAGTGACATAAATAAGGTTTATATGGAGGGGGTGGGAGAGAAAAAACTAAAAAACTTTTCGGCTAAAATAATTTTGAAGAAAAAATGTTAAAAATTACTGAAACAGTCATGCAGAACAAAATCATTCATGAGGGCATTGCAAGTGTGCTCAAACAAAGTACATGCAAAAGAAGTTCAAATACATTGTGCACAGTTAAAAAATTATATATACGCACAACTACGATTCAAAATCTTATGACCGTAAAAAGTGAATAGAAATAGGTCAACACAATTAGATTTATATCATATGACAGAACGTCTCATGCCCCCATATCCGTAATCATTCTGGTCACTGAAAGGTTTGATGGGCATGTTATGGGAATTTTATTAAATGCCAAAATATTCGCAGTAGAAAAAACAAAAAGAGCTATATATAGATTTACATATAAGAAATGATAATAAAATGAAACCGTTTACGAAGAGTTTCTACTTCGAAATATTATAGAAAAGTTATATAGAATGTTGGGTATAATGTATTCTTTAAGTGGACCTCACAGCTGGGAAGAATATACTGTTTTCGTAAATATGTTCCAGGGGCCAGCTAGACAAGAGTCATAGCAAGGGGGGCCAAGGAAGGTATAAATACTTCGGGCATTGATCTTGGTCAGTGATATGCAGACAATATTAGAGCTGTTAATGCATTTTTTAAGATAATCCAACATCATTTACCCTTACAATACAATTTATGCAAATGTGGAAATGGGTATTGATGGAAAAATGACCATATGTAGCGATTATGCACACTGAGTGTGAAAGGGAATTCTGCTTAGAGATTCTTCCTAATCATAATTGTAACTGATCACTAATACTTCAAATTAATTATGGTTCATACCCTAACCAGATAAATTTTCAGCGCACAATCAGCCACAAGTTTTCTATGCATTCAGATCCCTAAATATAATGAATTAATACTTGAGAACAGTAACAAATATCCCAGTATTTAATGTTAATAAATATTTACCCTAAATTCAATAGCTTAATGTGTTCATATGGTTTCCACAATACCTGAGTACATTACATTGGGGAAGTGATGTTCTATATCTATCATTTTTTTTTATTTCCATAGAAAATAGCAAGCAATATTAATTTCATTTCTCATCACTAGGCTTGAAGAAGGTGAGATAATACTCACTCTGAAGTTATTTTGAATTATTATTGAAAATGGGGGATAACAAATTCTGCAACAATTATAAAGAATTAATTCATACACTAGAGAGTCTCACTCAACAATTCAAACAATTTAATAATTCAATTTTCATAATTCAAACTCACTCTGAAGTAGTTTTTAATTCTTATTGAAAATAGGGGATAACAAATTCTGAAACAATTATAAAGAATTAATTCACACGTCAGTTCCAAAATAAAGTCAATACTGATATAGATGTTTTACAAAGAAAGTTTTATTTTAATACTTCATTTAAAACTCTCTTTCCACAACAAAGCAAAATAAAAACTAGATAATGTGTTCCATCCAACCAACCACAGATATACAATTCCTTCATCACATAAAAGTTTCTTGCATCTGCGAAACGGCTTCAAACTTTGACTATCAATATTTTGTATTAACACTGCATTAATAATCTGATATCATAGTAATTCTAAGGTCCATTCAATCAGTAACAAAATATGATATAAAATTACTTACAATGATATCTTTCAAATCGCTGTGCGTTTTACAAATTTGAAAATGGTTAATTTAAATACTAAGGCAGTTTAAAATTATGCAACGAATTAACTATAAAGACGGTTTAGGAACTTTGAATTTATCAAGAGAAGATGAAAGAATTACATTTTAAAAACTTACAACATACATCATTGTGAATTTTTAACATCAATAAAACTTATTAGAGTTTCAGAGAGATGTTAAATAAAAACGGTGATTACAAGCATCTTAGGTTCCAGTTAACACAAACATTGTACAAATTAGAAAAATTAAGGTATTGAAAACTTAGATAAAAACATTACCTCCCACGAGCAGTCCTCCACTCTACTTTGGTTATAGGATGGCATACCTCTGGATTTTTATCTTTTGTAGTCTTAGCTAAAAAATATTATAGATATAAAAATAATAACTGATAGATAAAAGATGAAGGGGCGCATTTAATTCACAAGTAACATCAAAAAGGAATTAGTATTGCCAAGAATCACACAAAAAGTTAATTTTAATAGCAACCCTTAAAAAATAAATAAATTGCAATATATAATATACAATATTTAATATACTATTTACTTTATTATACTATTTATCATATCATAACATCTATTTCATCACAATTCATTGCAAATAGTACATACTAAAAAAACAATTACTAACTGAACATTGTAACATAACAACCACTCATAAAAATGCTACTGATAAACCCCGTTCTCATAATAAATGGAGAAGAAATCTTTGAGGAAAATAAAATCTCGCATGATACCTTCTACAAGAAAAAATTCTATGCAGTCTTTAGAATATTTTAGTCTGGCACCGAAAATATCAAAACTAATATAGACAAATTTATATTAAGATATCAAGCAACTCACATTTCAAAAGTTCTTAGTCCTCTTAAATACATATATATAGTACACCTTCTGTAATCAGGTCTCTTATACAATCCAGCGTTTTCAGCTAGATATAGGGTAATTTAAACCCTAATTTTGTAATATTTGTGCAATAAACGAGTTTTACTACAAAAATGCACCCCTTTTCATTTAATGCAGATATGGTAATCTGATATTCCTCTTCCTTCACATCTTCCAGATTAGTAACAATCTACTGTGCTGCAATTTTTTTTCTTTCAGTTCATTCATTAAAGTATGTCTAAAATTTGCAACAAATCTGCTCCTTTCTACTTCAATATTAACATAAAAATAGAAACATTAAAATAAATACTATAAACATCAGTCTTCAAAAGTAAATTGTCATTAAAAGATCAAAAACCTAAATATTTTTGATTTTCTGATGGTTTCCTCCCTAATTCTTAATATTCAAAAGATAAAAATAAAAACACGTAACGAAGTTGAATTATTAAATGTATAGCAAGATCATACTTATCTAGAATGAGTAATTTATTCCATGCATATTATTTTAATATAAAAAGTAAGCACTCTAACAATGAATGAGTTCGTGCAAAACGGTTTATTCTCTTTTAATCTTCAATATTTTCTCATATATTAAATTTCAATCTATTGTTATGCATTTGTAGCACAGTAGTTCAACTATAATAGGATTGCTTCTCAAATCCGGAAAAAAATATCTGTGTTTTCCCTATGTATATATATACAAGATAAGAGGAAATACAAAAACAGCACTCATGTGCTAATTATGATGCAATGCGATTTTAATAAGCGAAAAAAGCAAGGAAAGGGAGCAGCAATTTAACATTATTTGAAATAGTAGCATATTAAAAGAATTTTGTATACAAAAAAATATCTCTTCATTTATTATCAAGAAATTAACAAATACAAAATTTACATATTAAGAGGTGGAAGGTATATTACCTTCTCATACTCTAATTGTAAGTCATACAAAATTTAGGACTAGTGAAATAAAACATAAAACCTTTCTTGTTATGATACAAATCATTTAATGATTACTTAACAAAAAACATTACAAGTGAAATAAATTTTAAAAATTCATTTTTGCCAATTCATGTATTTGGGCATCCATTTCTACAATTTTTTCAGTTATCAGCTCCATGTGGCTAATCCTTAACAAATAAGGTACGACATTTTGCGCACGGTGCCAATTCTCAATCCATTAATTGTCTGAACTCTAGTTAACATTTAAGCTTCGCTGGATTGATCCAAATAATTCGTTGTTGCCTCAATAAACGATTGACTTCGGCTTCGATAGACGGCCTTTTATAGCTCTCGGAGTAAGGCACAGAAAATTCTAATACAATCTAGCATAACTCGCCTCCTACTGGTACTATCACCAAAATTCCTGAGCATTCTAGTATTTCGTTGCCAAATTTGACTCCAAGTCCGGGGACCATTGGTCCGGCATCCTATCAGCAGCCAAAAGAGCTGACCGTAAAACTATCTTTCCTAAGATGGAACTAACAATGCTGGAAAGCAACATTACAGATCCGTAACAATACGTTATGCGTATGATATACGTTCTGAGACTCCAAGAACACCAGCTCCAGGTGCCTTCATTGAATTTATGCCCCTGACGAGATCAACAGAGGATAAATTTATTTTATATTTTTCTACTGTATGCAATACCTTAGCACATTCCAATCAGTAACTTTTACCACATCCCCCTTGTTACAATAGGAAATGATTACTATACATCACCCTCATCCCGATTTCCCAGATTTAACGTGCAAGACACCCCCTTAAGACGACGGTTCATTAAAGGTATTTTATATCGTAATAAACAACACAGTGAAGCTCAATTTTGATTGCATCTATATAGATTATTTTTCTTTTAACTCAACGACAATTTATGGGTTTGAAGTGCAATATTCATTTTTTGATAACAATTAATGCGAATACTTTTAAAACTAATTGCAATACATTCCATTTTTTTTCAGAATGGATAATTTTATGGAATTCATATGCTATAATAACAAGAAAAACCCTAAAAGAATAATAAAACAACTTATTATCATAAAAACAGTTTTAACATCTAAATAAAAAATTTAATTTTATAATAATTACCATGAGGATATAAAACAGATTCAGGTTTAGAAGGATATTTAATATTCCAAGTTCGAAGGCTTCCATCATTATAGCTGCACATAAACTGCCGTCCTTCATGGTGCCAAGACGCACTTCTGAGAAGCTAAAAATATAGTATAATAAATTCAGGGCTATTTATAATGGAAAAGTTTGTTATTCATATTACGGTCTTGTTAGGTGTTTGGTTGAAAAATTAAGTTCTGATTTTTAAAAAGAATTTTATAAACGTTCACACATAATTTTACAAAATTAATGACAAAAATTAAAGTAATTCAATAAGTTAAACAATAGTAAAAGATTTATAGCACAAATTCCAAAGAAAAAGAAGCTGTGTTTTAAATAAATAATTTACCTCAGAGCACTGAAATCTGCAGTCAGCAGCTTTATTCCTGAGATCCCAGAGCACAGCAGTTCCACTCTCATAGCCAATAAGCAACTATATCATATTAGAAAATTGTTTTAAGTAAATTACATTATTCTTATTAAAATAATTCATCATTTATGTTTCATAGCAACTTTATCTATTACAACATGCATATAATATAGAACTGCAATACTGAATATTAATGCAATTACTTCATGAGAAATCAGCAGAAACCCTTATAATTTTTTTTCTTTCCGACAAACCTCCTGATTTTTTAGAAAATCAGTAACAAGTTGTGAAATTCACATATCAAAATCGACATTGAAACTAGCAAAAAACAGAAGCGGCGGCGGAAGGGGGAAGGAAGCAAAATTTCTCTAATTTAGCTTCAAACAACTCCTCATAATTCATTTTACATTTAACTAAAGTGAATTAAGTATTAATTAGCTTAATAAAATTTAATCTTAATTTTCTTTTGGCATTCAGATATCGAACCTAGTTTTTCTTTCGTTATTAAAAATTTTCTAGGATATTTGTAAAATAAATTTTGCAGTTTCTTTTACTGAAAATCAAAGAATTATCACTATTTCAGTGAAATTTTATGAAACTCTTGAAATTTATTTCTAATGAGATTTAAGTTCAGAGAAAAATATGATGATATTGTCTTTTAGATTTTAATATGTAGCAAGAAATACAGATCGTAGCAATAAAATATCTAAATTCGTAGTAACCAAATGATGGAAGTATTTCATTCAACTTCAATGGGGAATATATTCTTAACTACTTTGGATTTCATTCGAATTTAACAAATTTCCGGATATTCTAAATCTTTTGCCCTACTTACAAAATATTTCAATTACAACAAAAAAGTATTAAATCGAACAAGGCTATAATAATTTATAAATATCTAATATTGGATAATGATAACAAATGCAAAGTAATTGATAAAATGAAATGATTAAATATAAAAATCCATAACAAGTTTTCTTGATTAGATAATTTTCTCGAAAGTGAATAATGCTTCTATAATATGTAATTTAACGAAAAGGTTTAAAGTATCAGACGCTGTCGATGGAAGAGAAAGTTTACACACAGAGAGAGAAAAAAAAACCCAATTTCATTCTTATAAATCTCTTACAATTCCGAAAGGAAGGAGAAAGAAATAATTGTCACCGGCTACGGTACCCTGAAGTAAATATTACAGCTTCCATCGAGGGACTTTTGATAAATAATTCCGCATGGATTCTTCCTTTTCCCATTTCTAAGACCCGACTATGGCGGATATGCCTCACAGCAGTATCAAACAATGCATTCAGCGATTCTTTGTGTCGATTGGAAAAATGAATGAATGTATAGTCTTCTAATAACGGAGGCTGTGTAAAATGAATGTAGGAGCTAAATTCAAACGTGTTATATATATATATATATATATATATATATATGAGACACTTTTCTAAAATCCAGAATAATCAATAACATGTTTTCGATATTTCGCCAAAAATCAATTTAATAGCTTAGTCACTTACCTAAATAAAGTTCTGAATACGGATTCCAACAATGAGCAGGAATTTGAGTTCGAGTCTGACTCGAATAAGTTGCGTCACTAACAAAAGCTTAGTGCTGTTCACACAAACAATACCGAATGAGGGAAAGTTATAAGGTTTTTTTTAATGTTAGTGAAAATATTTTGTTAATATATGTAGAAAATTATTCGTTTCAGCAACTTTTCAGGGGGGAAAATTTACATGTGAAAAATGAACAACTGAAACGTTTTGATTCCTCATGCATTCATTTACATGCATATATTTAAACCAACGCATTTTATTCAAAACAAATTAGATCTTAAATATGATCTTCCCATCTTCAATTTTAGGCAAGTATTCTTATCCTTAAGTACTTTTTTCCCCCAGTTGTATTCATTAGTTTTTCTTAAAGTGTTAGATATGAATATTCTATGAATGATTATTTTAATCATAATTTTATTAAGATGCCTTTATCTAAAGTCTATTCAAAATTTAGAAACACTTTCAATTCTATAGTTTTTGCCTTGAAGTGAAACTGAAATAAGAATCAAAGAAGGAAAAACAAATTACATTCCCCAATTGTATAATTGCAATCTTGAATCTAAAATCTGAAAATTTTAAGTATTAATCTATTTAAAAAATCTAGTGCATACATGAAAAAACTATTTTAATGTAGCTAAAAAGTCATGAAAAAAATTTACCTCATTCACAGTTGATAATACTTCATTATTAAAATAATTAGATTTTTTTTAAATGAAGCAGATTTGTGTGTGTGTGTGTGAAATAAACCGAATTTACAATTACACAACTTAACTACTCCAGTGATTAATAATGACTTCCCACAATTAGATAATAACAAAACAAATTTTTAGCATGCATATTGAAAAAGAGTTACGACAGTAGTTGCCTATATTTTATAAAATTTACTTTAACAATCAACCAGATTTTAGTCAGAAAATTATCATAGTAAAATAAGCATAAGAGATTAGAAAAACTTACAATTCCATTGAAAAGGAATCAATAATGAGATGAATAAAACAACTATTCTTTTCAAAACTATTTAGTGGATTCAGAACTTTAGGAAACAACTCTTTCATTCTGTTCATCTGCACTAGTATTAAAAACGAATGTGTGTACGTGTGCATGTGGGTGTTGAAGCTCTATAGGCCATATCGTTTGAGCTACAGCAACCAAATTTGGTATATGTGTGCCTTGGAGATTAATAATGCGACCGCGGGGCGATTGATATAAAATTTTAATTAATTAAAAATTAAACTGAGTTTTGGCGTTTGCAATGATAACTTCAAAACATATTGCTCAAAAATTAATTTTACAAAATTTTAAAAATTGTCATTTTAATTATACAAATTTACAAAATTACACAATTCTACAAAATTTATTGCCAATTTTCGCTGCATTGTGGGAATTTTTAAAAAAATACTTTTTTACCTGTAACATATGTTTCTATTGTAACACAGACAACATGTTAAAAAAAAGCCATTCAGTTTTATTCTTGAATAATTCATTATATATAATAATAATAAATGTCTCTTAATAGGACTCATCAAACTTTTAAAAGATTTGTGAATTAAAAAATTCATACGAAGCCGTTTATGTATTGAAAGAAAAGCACATTTCTCGCCGAATTTCAAAACTGCACAAATCACATTTCATTAGTCTTAAGTAATGGAAGGATTTATATGAATGAACGAACATTCAAAGTAAGGCTCTGCTATTTGCACTGTACATTTGTAACACACGCCTTCATGTAATAAAATCTTACGCAATCAAAAAGTATTTGTTCGGAATACTACATTGCAGGTACAGTATGGAAAAATATAGTTTTCAATTCATCAGCGAACGTAATTCATCTTTTTTATATACTCATAAAATAAAGTAGTGTACTATTTGAAGTTCCTATTTATGAACAGTAAGGTATAAGAGAAATAGTAATTAATTATTAATTATAAAAATGCTGGACAAAAGTGCAAATAATTATAAAAAATGCTGATCAAAAGTGCAAAATGAGTAAAAATCAGTTACTTTTTTTTTTCTCTATCTATCGGTAAGATATTACTTTTAACAATAAAATTAATATTTCATTTAAATAAAGATCATATTTAATTTTATTTTTCTGACTTATACTATGAAATTTTCCATTTTGATGTTTTGGGCTCAATGGTGATTCAAACTCCTATATACTTTATATGAAACTTTCCAGGTTCTTCAAATACACACACACATATTGTGGAAAAATTAAACTTTCGCCTGCAATATTCATTGTAAATATTTCGCTATGCATCAATTAAATCGATTGTAACATGTAAATTGTAACTTTAATGTCAGAAAAAAAAATGTTATCCGAAGGCCACAGAATATATAAATCTTATAAATTTAAATATGGAAACGGTCCATTAATAGAAAATATCCACTATCTCTCGATGTAATATTGATATATCAATTGAAATTCGTACTCTGGGTAATTTTTCTATGAGAAATCTATTCATGATATCAAAAAATGTTGCCTCTGGAAATTTCAAAGTTTGAGCAATTTAAAATATGTAAACAGCCTTCTACGAAAATATTAGGTAAAGAATCTTTTAGTATTCATTACTACTTTTTAAATGATAGTTCTAGTTTTTACATAGGATGATTAATAGCAGATTAATGCTAGGTAGCTTTTTTTTCCACGCCTTTGTACATTTGATGTTTGATTATAATTAGAACATCAAGCGAGGTTTAACGAATTGAATATTCCAGTGGAAGCAGTAACCGAAAAGTTTTACTTAAATAAGTATATTTACGTTTGGGTGAAAAAATTATATGTATGAATACGATTTAGCTTGCACTTATTAAGTATAGCCTTTGAATGAATAATATTATTCTTTGTGAACAGTATGTTTGGTAAGTTTTTCCTTTATATGCGCATTTTGTATGATTTTTTTAGATAGAGAGAGAGTATCCACCACCTTCAAAAGTTAATATGATAGAAAGAAAACTGTGGTAACTTTTTGTATCCAGAGTAAGTCAAAAAGCAAGTCGTAAATTTATGACAAGGAAATTGCTGCTATCCTGAAAAATTAATTGACTAATAAGGTATATTGAACAATTAATACGTTTTTGTATGCAGAAATTTACACATTCTGTTAATGTCAAATCAGGTAATTATAAGCACTTCGTATTTATTTATTATCCTCACAAAATTATCATATCTAAAAATATAATCATGCCTTCAATAATCAGAAGTGAGAATAGAAAAATAAAATTAAAACTTACTTTATTTGGATCAACAGGGTTGTCACTTAAATGCACAACAAATCCTGGATGAGATTTTCTGGAACTGTAAATAGACTTTTTACCACCAAAAAAAGAAAAGAAAAAGTACAATGAAAAGAGACAATTCAAATTACCAAAAAAGAATTATTAAAACGGCTCAAATTAAAGAATTAAATCGAAGAAAATAATTTTTAGACAAAGGCTATATACTTGCCACAGATTAAAGTAATCCCTCAATTATATTTAAATACTTTTGATGATTATGAGAAGTATTTGGAAAACTAATGCAGTTTCAGATTATCCACATTTTTTACGATTTAAATTAGTGTTACAGGAAAATTAAACAAAAATACATGTAAAACACTGCAACTTTTATTTATTTATTTTTGGATTACGTAAAATTTATCAAAATAGTTGGTTGGGGGGAAAATTGATCTGGATGATGGATGGTCTCGTTAGGAAAGTATCAAATTGTCTGCTGTTAGCAATTAGCAGAATATATAAGCAGCGAAAGTATATCCGATTTCTCCAATTTTAGAAAAAATACAAGTTTTGTGAATACAGAATTAATTTATTCTTGTTTGCTTTAATATTATGTCGAGTAGATTACATTTATTAGAAACTGAATAAACTAAAACACTGGCTTTTAAGGATGCTGGTTATAATAGTACAGAAATTTCATGAAAAATTGAAAGATCGAAGGCTGTAGTGAAGAGAGTATTTATATAATACTCATTGCTATGGCACAAAATAAGAAAAGAAAGGTCAAAGGCAAGACAGCCAGATCCAGAGTCTTGTTTGCAAGCAAATCATGTATTTCTTGCAAAGATGAAGTATATTTCCTGTGCCAGCCAAACAATCAGAAAGGCGTTGCACAGAAATCCTAATATTGTGTATAAGAAGTAGAAAGTGAAACCTTCACTTTATAACTGACATATTTATTTACACCTAATTTTTAAACATTTCATTGTTTGGCATCCACTGGAATGATAAGATAATTCAGGAACGGGAAAAAATTTATTTAGATGGGGGCAGATAAACGTTATTAAGATTTACGTTTTACTGGTATGGTCTGCATAAATAACTGACTTTAGTTTAAAATGCCAATTCGTAAGAGGATCTGTCATAGTTTGAACCACAATTGCAATAAGTGATACACCTTAAACTGTTTTTGTTGAAAACAAAATGAATTCATTGTTTTATTAGAACATCCTTACACATAGTTTATTCCTATTTATCAAACTGTTACATCAAGAGAGGGACATTTCCACAAAATAATGCATCTTGTATATTTTGAACTCTAAAAACTCTATGTTATTATTTTGAACTCTATGTTATTATTTTCTGTCCTCAAATCTCTTAAAAGTGATTCAATACTTCGTTAATTTAGCGATCATAAAAGCGCTACTGAAAACTGTTTATAAGAAAATTACATTAAATTCAATAAAAAATGTTTATTCAAAAGTTTCCTGTCTTTTGAAGATATGGAAAAGCGACAATTACATAGCCTAAACATCTCTCTAGAGCTTAAGTCGGTGCTTTACTAAATATTTGAAGGTTGTAACTCCACCACCCTTTCTCCCTCAACTTAGCAAACGGATTTGATGTTAATATATAATAACAGTTTCCAACTGGATCTTTTTTTCTGTATTGTAACTCTCTGTAAGACCATCCAATTGAAGAAAAAAAAAAGAGCTCAAAATTTAATTTAATAATATATTTATTTTTTCAATTCTAATTTTTTGTGAGATCGAATTGTTTCATATTTACCTAAAATTAAATGGTAAGCCTATTTATTAAAGAAAATTCCAAAATAATTTTATCCTTAGGACTTAGAATTAATTTTTCCTACCATTTCTAGTTTGGCCTGAATATTTAGAAGATATATTAATCTTAATTTTACAAATTAACATGCTAATGAGCAAAATTCTGTGTTTTCTTATTTTATATTATTTGATTTTGCTAATATAAACCCAAAAGAATAGCATAGTCCCGGAATTATGCCCTATAAAAGGTTCGATAAAATAATATAAAAGACATATTAAAACTCCTCTAAGCAATTAATTTCATATTACAAATATTTTCAAAACAGTAGCAATATGTCCTCATAACAAAAAATCGGAAGAAGCCTAAACCTAATAAGACACAGTTTCCACCTATTAAGACCACTCCATGGAACTTTAAATATAGTGATGTAAAAGTTTCCATAGCTCGGTTAATTTTAATCGAAAAAAAAAAAAATGAACTTTTTTTTTTGTTAAAACATTATTGTGCAAACAACATTTCACAAAATATTATAATTAAATAGCCTATAAAAAAGAAGATTTAGATTACGTAATTTTTTCAATATTCAAAAATGTGAAGAGGGGGATAACCTGTATATTAACTTAAAGAACAATGATCATAAAAAATAAGAGATGAACGTAGTTATGCAATATCTTTATGTAACACATCTGATGAACATAAAGTGTTGAAGGTGAGTGAGGTCCAGGGGATTGATGATACAGTTCTTCAAAAACTCACTCAAATGTATGAAGTCAAGGGTTTTTAGGTAATATATCCTTCACATGAACGACAAAAGGAAAACGTTTTACTTTCCAAATGTTCGTGGTGAAATTTTACTGAATGTTCAAAATATTATATACATAATTGATCCTTTTTAACATGAAAACCGTGCGTAAATTACCTTTTGTAATGAAATTGTAAATATTTTTTAAGACTTTGAGGCTTATAAATATTTAACATTCTAATTTTTATATTTTGTATAGCTTTGCACGTCTTTCTCTAGAAGAAAGAATTAATTCTATGTTTTGGGGGAATTTCGACAGGGTTTTAACTTATAGAGTTGTCCCTTATCAAAGGTAACTGTACCAGTTATATATTTTTTTGACATATAAACATTTACTTAAATAGAATACTACAGTAATAATATAATAAATATAAAATTCCTATATTTACTATAGGATTCAAAATCAACGATCTAGTTTTATGGTTTATGATGGTTTTAAAACCTTTTTATTTAAAGAAAAATATGGCAAAATTCTCCCACTTAATGGTACTTTCCACTTAATAAATGAGAAAGACGTAAAATTCGGTGAACTCTAGATTGAACATATTTATTTTTATAAAAATGTATCCGCATAATACAGAATGATGTTATGGAAAATATTTCAAGCATGTCATACCCTATTAGTTTCATAAGTTCTTTGACAGCTGTTTTTCTTGTATGGAAAAATACTGTATGATAATTTTAAATTGAACTGAAATTAAAATTTTCAAATTAAATGAAGAATATATTATATAATAATTAAATTTTATCCTTATTCAATTCTAACATTTTAATTTCATATTACCTTTTAATTACTGAAACATTTCATGCATCTTTTCTCTTGATATCATACGAAGGATTGGATAATATAGTCAATTTATTTTGTGCGAGTGCGTGAGTTTTGCACGGAATTTTTCATTAAATAAAATTTTACATATTGAATTATATTTCTACACTCAAAAGCTTTAATGTTCATAGTTGCTAATGAGCAAAATATGCACATAAATGCAGTGTGGAAAACAAATTAATCCAACCGACAATTTCCCCCTTTTGCTGTAAAAGTGATTGGCGAATCCACAGTTCCAAAAATGAATCTGCTGCTAATTGTTTATGAAGATTAACATATAATAAACATAAGACATGTAGAGACACGAACTATGTTAAGGTACGTTCACAAGAGGCAGTTGCTTTGCTCAGGGGCGACAAATGTCGTAGTATTGTTTAATGGTTGGTTGGTTTGGTTTTTTGGAGCAAGAGCCATGTTTGGCTCTGCTACGCCAAGTCTATGGTAATTAAACAGGTTCACGGTATAAAACTTATGGTAATGAAGGATATAAAGAGTTAAAGTTTTAAAAGCATCAAAATTTTTCAAGTCGAAGTTTGTAAATGGATAAAATACATTTTGACAGACTTCAAATTGAAAATGGTAAATTAAATACATGTCGAAAAGATCAAATTTTGATCATAGGAAAAATATAGCGGAAGATGTAAAAGACAATATAAATATAATGGTAAAGCATTGTTTAAGCATATGAGCTTGCGAAAAAAAAAAAAGTAACAATTCTTTTATGTTAAAAATCAAAATAAAAGAGCGAATGCCACGATGCTACAAATTCTTGTATTTCGTAGGGATAATATATTTACGCTATTCTTTTTTCAGCTTGATAGAGGGCGCAACACTAAAAACTTGTGGTGGCTCTTCCAAGTCTTCAGACATATCATATTTTAATATATCCCCTTCCGATACAGTAGATGAGCTCATTTCAGCATCGGCATCAGATTCCCGAAATTTTTGTACCCTCATTCATCCTAAAGAATGAGCATTTGTAGAATGGAATGCTATGTTGGCAGAAGGAAGCAATTGGTTTGAGTCGAGATAAATGGCATAGTATTCAATGTCGGTTTTTCACTTGAGACAGTGTTTTTTGATACAGCTGTAGAGGGAATTTGACGAGGTGAAACACTATAAAATTTTGAGACTTTTTCAGTATTGGCAACAGGTTGTGTTTTAGTTGGAGGTCTTTTTAAATTTTTTTATGTTGGTTACAAGTTGAAAATCACTTTGGTCCAGTAAGACAGAAATATCTTCAGAAACAGGTACAACACATAACGAAGGAAGATTTGGTGATTTAACTTGATTAGATGCAATTGCAACGGATTTAGAGGATTTTGAACCGATACAAGCCGAGATATCGGCTAAATCCCATTGTGTTGATATGGTAGTAGATATCTTTTTCACAACCGAAGCATAAGTATTTCCAGGATTAATCATTTTCTTGTTGATATTATTTCTTTTTCCTATTTCTAGGCAAGACAATATCGAGTGTATTGTTTAATGGAGGTGTTCAAGCACAGCATCACATTCGTCCCTTATAATCGCAGTAGATGTGTACCCTGGTTACATAATGATGGGGTTGAACCATCAAATCAACGCATACTCGCATAGAATTAAATGGCAGCGTTTATATGTATTTTGCTTTGCATGGGTATTCGGACCAGATGGCCAACCGTAACAAATACTGAATCTCACGATAGTAAATGAATGTGACAGTAGATAAAAACTTATTAGTATTAGGACAGATGTTAATTGTAATGAAGTATTACCTTTTCATTCTTAAAACCCTTTTGATTATATTTTATGTGCGTTTATATTATTTTCTTTACTAATAATTAAATTGAAAATGTATGTGTGCACGACAGAAATGTAAACTCAAACAAAATTGTATGATTGCCTTGGCGGTAATTTAAGAAAATGTTATTGCACAAAGTTAACTTTGAAGTACAGCTTAAAATTCAAATAAAATCTTTTCAGTGATGTAATTTTGTCAGCAACTTATTTTTTCTCCAGTATTTTAGGATAAATTTGTATGTATAGTTCAAGCAATACCTAGATTTTGAATTTTTTTTCTTCTGCCTTATTTATTTTAGTGTGACATAATACATTTTTAAAGTAAATGATTGTAATGAAATATGCTACCCTATCATGTTCTTTTACTGGGTATTTATATTATTGTTCGTGGAAGATTTATATCTTAAATCTGAACATTAATTGGCATAAAATTTGCAACTGCCTGTGGTAATACTTTCTCTAATTTTTCAATAGATATTTAAAAATGAAATTTTATATTTAGGTGGTAACTGAAATAGTTTTAGATGTTAAGACTAATAGCATATATTTATTTTTATGAACTGTAAGAGATTCCACTTCACTGTCCAAGTTTTCTAGCTTTATTCAATTATTACTATATTATGATATTAATTGGTGTATGTATGTGCATTGACGATTAAAGGTATTATCATATACATACAATTTTTCTTACAAGCTATATTTTTCTATAAATAAATTATCATTTGATGAGATTTCACATGTCAATGAAATATTTTCATGCAACAAAAAATGTACAATGGCTGCACAGAAGATCCTTTCACTAATGAGATTCAACGTAATTGAGACTCCATTGTTTGTTTGAGTGTGCATGTGAGCTACCAACGTTTAGCACTATATTTAATGTTTTACACTAACTAAAAGATCATAAATAAAAGTTTGAAAATTGTAATTATATACAAAAAAATCGTATTTAAAAGAAATTGAAGTACAGACAGTATTAACCTTGATATTAAATAAAATAACTAGACATACCATCTAATTTTAATATAACAGAAAATATTTCCTGTAAAGACAGATATATCCTCTATATTTTTATTTTACATTTTGAAGAGGAAATGAGTTATTATTTGAATGACAATTCATCAACAGCCTTGAAGAAACACTATCAAGAAACAGTTTTCATATGAAGTTCAGTTGATAGCCTGAATAAACTAAATAATTTTCTGTAGTTAAATAAGAGATCATAAATATATAGTATGAACAATATTATCAAAGTTATCAATTAAAAGACACTTTTTCTGGAAGACACACAACAAGTGATGAGCTACTTGAAAAAGAAGCAGAATTCAGAGCTACATATAACATTATAGAAATAAATCCATTTATTTAAATTCCAGTAAAAATTAAATATTTCAAGATAGCTTATTATTCAGCATGAGATGCTCATTAATAATTTTACCAAAGCAAATATGAAAATACATCAACGAGTTTTCCACTTCTGCTTTTTTTTTAAAAAAATAATATACATTGAATTTATTACCAAAAATAATATTAAGCTTGCTATTTGTTTTTAATTCTTAAAACTGCTCACAATGCATAGTGAAGCAGCAAACATGCATTAGTTTATAGAAGATAGGAATTGGCAATTGCCTGTATGAGTACTGAACAATATTTTTAGCTAAGATTTACATAATGAATTGTTGGCCAGATTTACATTAAATGAGTTCATGTTTTGAATAATGTAACATGTAATGTCTTTTATTTTATTTACATTACATATATTTTAATAAAAATGAAGCACTATTCTAGTCACTAGTTACAAAATATTCACATAGTACAATTTTTTTTAAAAAACTTATTCATATGCTGCATTAACTATACACAGAACTTAATAATAGGTTTTTGCGCTAAATATAAATATTTAACTCTTTATTTCTTTATTAATTTTAAGACAATATTTATTCGAATTTATCTGGATTCGAAATAATTTTCTTCTATTAAAATGTTTGCAGAATAATAATCTTCATAGTATGTGAAACACTTGCATATAAAAACTGAATAAAAATATACTCTCATTTTAAAGAACATAACATAAAATTTACATAATCATTAAGAGATAGTGCATTTCAAGCATTTAACTCATGACAAATATATAACATTTTTTTAAAAGTAAGGAACAAAGATTTACTATGAAAGCTTAAAATTCTACAAATGCAATTATCAGAATGAAAAAAAACAGAATTTTGAAAATTAGAGTATTTTATAATTGCCTTGTCAACATATAAATTTTAAACAAAAGCAGACAGTGCAGAATATTCTATCTTTTCCAGCAATATTTTTGCTATGACGCTCGGAAAATTAAATTCGCAAAACTGTAACGCAAATCGTCAAATATGTAACGCCACTTGCTAGCACCAATTAGCTTAACCCAAGTTTGTGTTAGGTTATCAAGAAATTACACCACAACCGCTGCATGTAAATGTACCCTTGGGTCAGGCTGTCCATTAGGGTTTATGATTACGGTAAAGGCAACCTATCTCAGACTTTAGACAAGCAGGATTAAATTTATTTTTTAAATAAATTTTACTTTTTTAAACAAAAACTATTTTGCTGTTAAGAATTTAGGTATTAAAACTTTCAAAACTTATTTACATTTCACAAAAACTATTTTGCACTATTTTTCCTCATTCTTTAACTACCAAATTCAGGGTTGTCACTCAATTCTTGAAAAATAAATTCCTCTTCTTTTTTCCTGTAAGTATAATCATATGCAAGGAATTGCTCGAACAACACTCGGGTGAAGATTATAAAGCAATATGATTTCAAAGAGTAGAAAAAGCAAGGGAAAGGAAGCAACAATTTGACATCATTCGAAATATTAGTATATTAAAAGAACGCTTGTGCTTACATACAAAGAAAAAATTCTTCAAATATATAAACTCGAATTCAGCAAGACAAAATTTATATATTAAGGGGGGATATATTGTATGTCTCACACAAAATTGAGGACTCGTGTGAAATAAAAAAAATTGTTATCATGATACAAATCATTACATGATTATTTTTTTTTAAAAAAAAAACACTTCACAAAGCAAGAACACTTTATTCATTTTTGCCAGTTCATATATTTGGGCAACAATTTCCGCAGATTTTTCAGCCATTAGTTTGATGGAACTAATCTATAATAAATCTGGTACGACAATTTTGTTTGACCCAATGCACATTTTTTAGCTATTTCACTTTCAATGAAATGTGAAAATATTTCTAATATATCAATGAATGCATTACAAGACAAATGTGGCGCCAAAGGTTTCAATGCACATAAAAATTCAGCTTTAAATGATTATTCAAAACGGGTTTATTTTCGGGCATTTAATTTGACGTTTCCGAATTTGGCATGCCATCTTTTCCTGTATTACTTTTTTTTTATGAACACCAATAACGAGTCTTTTGAATTGAAAGTAGTCTCGTATGTTTTTCTCATTTGGCATGACTAGTAAGCGTCTGTTTTCCCATTTTACCTAGGCTTATAATCTTCTTACAAAAGGAGTTCTACTAAGCAAATGGAGTTCACAGAATTTCGGGAGCCAATTCAGCAAAATCAGGATAGATTTTTTTAAATCCATCCAATTTGTATCAAATATGAATTTTGAGCAACTCATTATTTTAAAATAATTCTCTAATCTATTTTGAATAATTTCACAATTTCTCAAATAATAAAAAAAAATCATTCAATAAATTTAAATATAGTGGACTAAACAATATCGGGTACTTCCGCTGATTGACTGTCCCCGCCAGAAAAATGTACTCTATTCTATTTTCGCATCTACAAAAGTCTCGTGCATACTCATTAATTACAATTTGGGAATCTCATGGAAAAAAGAACTACAGTCTAGCAAATCGAAACTGGATTTATCTGTACAGAAAAAAGGGGGAGAGAGTAGAAAAAGGGCGAATTTCCGCATTACACAATCGCAAATGATATTGTTTTTTTCGTTTGTGGACTACGATCGTTTATTCCTGAAATCTTTAGCGACTGACATTTTCAAATGGGAAAAAATAACTATGAAGCTTAAAATTCCGTATATTCTCCCGGCTTTTATGAATAAATTTCAAATTTCCCTGCCGTTTTCTAGTTGATTCAGGCGATTTCTAAATTTCTTGGATTGTTCTAGTTCTTTCGATGGCGTGGTAACTCTGGTAATTGCACTACCAAAATCTCAGATCAGCCTATTTTGGTTTTAAATCTTAAAAAAATTATAATGCATTTTGAAAATTTTTGCGTTTTACATAGGAAATGTAACGACTTATAAGTCAATTTATGAATCTTTAAACTTGAACAATGCATTTTGGTCACTTAAATTGCGCCTGTAAAATTGCTTTACATACATTGGAGAAACGCGATGCTTTTTAGGAATTTAGAAGGAGTCAAAATATGTAAAAGCCTAATGTCTGGAATAGATATGAGATATATGATTCAAAAACTCAAAGAATTTTTAAAAAAAATCAAAGAAAGGCCATTAAGAGTTAGAACCCGCAGAGAAGGAAAACCAGTAAGACACTGCTATAACAGAAGCTGTTACAAATAACTAAAATAACATTTCATGAGCAGTATTAGTCATATAACAAATGCAATATCTTGTATATATGGATGGAAAACACAATAAAAGTATTACACTTAGCAAGTGAACCTTTTACTGATTCATAAAAGATTATTTTCTATGAATTTTTTAATGAATCTCATTCATCGCGGTATGAACATTTTTAGGTAGTCATAAGTAAAATATGGCATCCTCTATTTTCCGTGTCATCGTTAACCCGGTTTCGGTTCATACAGCATCCACATATCTCCTGTCAACGCTTTTTTTGGGGGGGAGGGGAATAGTGAAACAATTTTTATGACAACCCTGGGTTTTTTTTAACACAAGTGTTGCCCTTCACTTACAAGGCACTGTAGTATAGATCTGTTTTGTTTATCTACGAGCACATTTCCATTCCTCTATTGAAAATATTAAAAATATTTATTTCAATATATGCAATTGTGGCTTTAGTTAAAATTCAGTTTTAGAGACTAATTAAAAATCAGTAGGAAATAAATGCTTGTTAATAAAACTGATAGTATTCAATCAGTTTTATTGACAAGCAACTATATAATCAACAACTGAATAAAGTATTTTCTAAATAAACAAAATTCCACTATTTGGAGAAAAATAATGAAAAAAATAATCATAAAATTTCATTCGGTATACCAGAAAATTATATGTTATACAAATAATTGTAAAAAATTTTAATAACTCATTTTAATCCTATGTAGAATGTAAAATGTTATTATTGTAGCATCTTAAATAATTAAACAGCCTAACTTTCAAAATGCATCATAAAATAAATAGAGATAATCAGTTTCATTTTGAATTGTAATAGATATTGCAAAGATCTTGAAACACAGCATTTGTTTAAATATTCCTACCTCTGCTTCTATAAAATTTAGAGTTGTGACTGATTGAAGATTAGGATATCACCGCTTGTTGCAAAATGAATAATTACACATTCATATATTTTAACACTTCAATCCAAATATGCACAGATATAAGCATAATTTTTGTAATTGAATTTTTTCCCTAAAAAAAGAAAGAGCAGAAAAAATTCAAAAGAAGAATTCAACTACATTACAAGGAAAACTATTTTTTGACTTGAAATTCTATTCAGGCCCAACAAAAGGAATGCGAAGACTAGAGTTTGAAGATTTGAACAGTGGTCACAAAAGGAATTATAGTTCTGACATTCTGTTATTTACTATACATAGCTCATCTTTGGAAAAGGATTTCAAATCCTTGATACTCCAATAAAAAAACTAAGGATCTGCTAGCAGATCACCATGATGAAGTTTGATAAAATTTATGTAGCCCAATAACTCAATGATTAAACGAACAAATTTCATCCTATATTTATTTATCACTATAATATTTAATTTAAAGGATCAATTAAAAAATCTTTTGTCAGCAGAAAATCTAGTATCAAGAATTAGTAGAAATATTGATATTTTTTATGAATAAAATTCAAATTTATTAAATTCATATATACTTTTCTGTTAATTGTTCTTAAATTTCTATACCTTCTTTCTAGTGATACTTAAAGGATTACTCTATTTGTCTATTTAATTATGACTCATTAGAACATACACTGTAAAACTGAAAGGCATCACGAATACAAAAATTCACAATTATCAAACATAAACTATATAATACATGAAATTCTAAATAAATAATGTGTAAATAAATACAGCTAAATGGAACCTTCATTTTCCTGCCATGAAACAGATATGGAATATTGATTCATCTATATGCATACATCTAATCATCAAAGGGAATTTAAAAAATTCGATCAGTTTCAAAGAAACTCATAAAAAGTATACAAGACATTGAACACAAGATTTAACCAGTTTTGTGATATTTTATATGATATATAAATTAATTGTTAACAGTAATTAAAATATGTTTTTATGATAATTGATTGAGGAGCATGAAAGATATAAGGAAATGCTATTATATTAAGCCTTTACAAGTGGTATATAAAATATAAAATTCGTATCTTAATAATACAATAATTTTAAAACAGAAAAAGAAAACAAATCAAGAGAGGGATAGTAATAAAAATAACAAATAGGCGATAGAAAATATAATTCTGGAACACAAGAGAGGAATATAGGACAGACGAATAATAATGATAAGGAGCAGAAGACAGAAAATATGATTATTAAAAAAAACAAAGGCAATACAATCGCGTTGAGAATGTAGAAAAGCTGAACTATAAAATGCACATCGTGATTACTAAACAGAAAAAAAAAACTTACATTTCCACAGCTTTATTCCAATTAATGACATAACCTGACAAAGTGAAAGACTCCACATTCACGATATGAACATTGCCCCTTTCTGTTCCAACGTAGAGCCATTTAGATTGAAATGGAAGGCATGTATAGGTTATCCTAAGATAGAATATAATGAGCAAATTTTAAAAATATATTTCCAATAACTTGTAAAATGTAATTAACAATCTGGAGTAATTATACCAAAATTAATTATGTAATAAATATATTAGAAAGTTACACAAGACTTGACTCTTAATTAGGCTTTATTGATGAAATCCAAGCGATCTTCGTCTGAAATTAACAATTCAACTTATGGGATTACTACCTAAAAATTTCACTAATCATGCTTGATTTCTCTAGTGTTTAAGTAGTAATATTAAGATATAGAGTGCCTAGAAAGTCCAATGGTAAAATAATAATAATTATAATAATGTGGCCATATTTTCTAATATTTTTTTCAATTCTTGAAAATTGGAATCAAAATTATTGCCATATTTCTTAAACCGTATTGGTTTCCAATAAATAAATAAATAAAAAAAACTCAATTTTTTTTCAAAATAAATTTTCATAAATTCCGCTACCAAATAAATGGCCTATAAAACGAGTACAAAAGGAAATTTAGCAAACAATAATAATTCATTCACTCGCTCATTTGATCAAAGGGACAAGTCAAACATAAAATAATGGTTCAATCCCTATCTTTTAGGAGGAATCGGAAGAGGGAGAGTTGGAAGATACTGCAAAATTAATGAGATTTCCTCAACAAATATACAATTTTAATTATCTATATGTTCCTCTGAATTCATGCAAATTTTTCTTTATTTAAATTTTGTGGATAATTTTTTTTTATTTCATACAATATATTTGCATAGGTTTTTCAAAAATTTCATTTTAAAAGTGTAAAATGCACACAGCTGTTAAAAATAATTAAACAAGGATTATTTTTAATGCTTCATTACATATAGATTATATAATTATTTTTTTTTCTTCCACATAATGTTTTGGTATCAAAGAAATTATTTTCAAAAAATTTAAGACCAGCAACAAATTACAAAATGTATGTAACAAAAATACATTAAATTGCTTTTACATTCACATGCACAAGAACAAGGGACATACAAATATTCATTAGTAAACTTTCATTTTTTCCCCCAACTCGGGGCTGACGAATGTTGAAACTTCAAATTTTCTTCTTGATTACTGAGATTTCTGGTCTGAAAATAGTTAAATGATATTATTTGAAACATACCAATTCAAAAGTTTTATTGTTTCCTACGCATTAAAAAGATCAAGTGTTATTCAAACTTAAAAATGGATGCTTAAAAATCAGCCTGCCATATTATGTAATACTTTGATAGCCTTAAGAACCATCATGTATATCGGAAACCTCATTTTTGAAATTTGGCCTAAAAATAAAAAGAATTGTCCAATAAAGAGAAATATTAAAAACCATTCCAGAGACTATAATTCGATCTTTGTTATATCAGTATAAGATTCAAGTGGGTCTTCAATGCAGTAAAATTTTTAATATAGTAAAATCCGATTAACTCGCAATACATTGATACAGTAATTAACATACTGGCATTGCATAATCAGACAAAAATTGAACCCAATTGGTAATATACAAATCAAACTTTCCCGATTCTAGTTAAAGGCATTTTTAAAATGTAGAGACAAATAAATGCGGAAAACCTAAAAATGCAATTTTTCCCCGTATTATAATAATTTACCATTTTTACTTATAATAAAGCTCAATGTGTGTGTGTGTTGGCGCTCTACAGGCCAGACCGTTGGACCTACAGCTCCCAAATTTGGTACATGTATACCTTGAAGGTCGGAAATGTGCACCTCGGAGCCCTTTTTTCGAATTTTTAATTAGAATTTGAATTAATTAAAATTTAAGCGAAATTTCGACGTTTTTCCGCTACAACTTCCGAAAATATTATTGTACAAACATGATTTTTATATCAATTTAAAGATTTAAAAAATTAGCTTTCTAATGGTATCAGTTTTTTAATTTATAACATAATCTCCTATTTTTAACGAATTTTTAAAGATTTTTTTTAACTATGTTTTTATCACGTGACTGGATAAAATAAAAAAATGCCGAAAGTTCGAATAAAAAAAACTATCATCGTAAATCAAGTCCAAAGAAATGCAACTTTTAACACGTGACTGGATAAAATAAAAGAAGCATAAAATGTGATATTTTCTAAAAAAATAAATGCAAAGCAAATGATTCTATGATCGTTTGCAATCTCTAAATAATTAATTCAATAAATCTTCTTTACGGTAAACCTGATCGAATTTAGACAGGATATGCATTGGAATCCCGACTTAATGGCATATTTCTATTATCGTTTGCAATATCTGTATCATTCATTCAATATTTTTTTTCATTGGAAAATGTGAGTTTCTAAAAAAATAAATGCAAAGCTAAGGTTTCTATAAAATTTGCAAGAGCACGTCAAAGGGAAAAAATTAGGTTTTATCACCGTGTTGCCATCATTTTGACGGAAGTTCAAATTTAACAAAAACTAACATCGTAAATTAAATCTGAAGAAATGCAACTTTTAGCACGTGACTGGATAAAATAAAATAAATATAAAATGTGATATTTTCTTTAAAAAATGCAAGGCAAAGGATTCTATGATCGTTTGCAATATTTAAATCATTAATTGAATAAATTATCTTTATTTATACAGGATATGCATTCAAATTCCTTTCCAATGGCCAATTTGTAAAATAATATTAATAGGCATATATATTGTTTAATACTATTAATTTGATCTAAATGAAGTAAGTAATTACATTTTATGTAGTTTGAGTCAAACAATGCATTTATGAATAATGAGTTTTAGATTTCTTGATAGTTTACTCTGTGAGCCATATTTTACAAAATATTTTCGTTAATATTTTAAATAAAGATAAATCAATCAGTCTTCTAAATCAATCATTAAAACTGACTGATTTATTAAATAAAAAAATATTATTAGGAAAACGCGTTCTTTTAGAACTTTCAGTCCATCATCTTAAAGAAAATATTAATTTCAGGCCAGTCAATACCCGGAGTTACTTCAAGGCTAATGAATATGTGATTTAATTGAAAATTTTAGAACCCATTACTCATGGCGAACCAGCTGGTCGCCAAAGGCGGCTAGTTTTCAAATGAAAGGAAAAAACATGTACATTGTTTTTTGTTTTGAATAATAGTTTTTATCATCCATAATAAACAAACAATATAAATTATTCAAAATCTCCGAGTAAGATGTTCTAGTCAAAACAAGAAATCTTGAGACAGATTATTCTTGGGACTTAATTCGTAGATTCTTATTCGTCTTATTTCTGACATAAAAAAAAAATCCTAAAAAATACATTTAGTGTAAAAGTTTTCATAAAAATATACATTAAAAAAATGACGAAAATGTTACTATCCCACTATAAAAACTTCATGGACGGCATTTATTATTCAACAGAAAAAGAATTACAATTAGCTAAATAATTAAGTTTGTAATAAAGTGAGCTCATTTATAGGAATACCAACATTTAATAAAGCCAAATCATTTACAAAAGCCATTTATTTAACTTTTACTCTTCCGTCCCTGACCCGTTACTTTAATATGTTAGCTTGTCTTGTTCTTATTAACTAGTATACATTTGTATATTTTTGTCTTTTATTTTCTACAAATAGCGCTTAGATTCAGAAAAAAAATTTAAAAATAGTTAAGTTCAGTGAATTATGTTTAAACAATGAAACATCTTAATTTTAGAATTTTGAACTATTAGTCTCTTTAATTTTAGATATGCGTTATAAATCAATACATGTTAGTAATTACAATAAGTAAATCATAACTTGTTTCTGCATATTTAAGAATCATAACACAAACACTTCATTCTTTGAATAAATTATGCTCGACTATACGAAAAAAGAAAATTAAAGAAAAAGAAATTACTGAACTTTTTATCTTTTTTTATGTAGTGAGATTTTTTTTTGTCAGCATTAAATATTTTGAAAACACACTAAACACTTCATAAAAACTGCAAATTTAAAAATGAACAATATATGCAGTCATTGTACCTAGTTTGGAAAATGAGTGCTTGGATAATTCTTTTGGTAGAAGTTATATTTATGTTGCAGATATCTTTCTTCCGAAAAAGAAGAAAAAAAAATTTGATTGTCTATAGAATGAGTCCAAAGTTTGAAAGATCGGAATGAAGACGAAATTTCAAATAGAACAATTAAGTTTAGATTGTGAATTCAGTTATTGTAAGAAATAAAGTAAACACAAAATTATACAAGGAAGTCATTTTCACAGCTTTTTAATTTAGTTTAGAAGAAAAAATTCAATTCATAAGAATAAGATTTCCAAGGTTTTATGTAACTTTTCACACATCTTAAAAATGAATTTATTAACAGCTGTACTTACTTTCTTTGTTACTGATATATGTATTTATTATATCTTTATTGTTTCAAAGTAGTTGACTGCTCGGGATATGTAAATTAAATCATTGAATTTAATAATTGAATTTCGTAAATTTCGTGTAGAAATAACAGAGTTTAACATTTATGTTTCAAATGAAAATTCTTTGTGAGTGTGTGCGTTCCTTTTCACTTCATTGCTGCCCACAAACATCTTACTGGTTCATACAATACAGTAGAAAAAACAGTACTTACAACATCATGCTTATTCCAGCGAAGAGTATTTCGCCGAGCGCCTCAAAATATAAATTGCACAGCAAACAGAAAGTTGTAATTTTTATTGTTTATATTGGCAGAAAAACTTTCCACCGAAGCAGAAAATTTCACCAGAACCTGATAGACTAGGGTGGCCCAAAAAATAAAGGTCGGATTTCCTCCCCTTTCATTTTCTTGCAACACTTCTCCCCCCCCCCCCCCTTTTATGACAAAACAACTGTAAATAAAATTTCAAGTAGTTTGAACCACGGCAACCCGTGCTGACTTGCATCTGAACGTGCAAGTCAGTACTTGTGTACTTAAGGAGCCAACACAGACACGTGTCTGTTCCAGAGCAAACAGCGGCTACGAACAAACCAGAGCAGAGCAAAAGAAACCAAAAAAAAAAAAAAAAAAAAGAAGAAGAAGAATCTCGGAAAGCTTCGACAGTGGAGTAAACAACCCGTGAATCCCGTCAGTACCAATTTACTACAGAAATGCGCACATGCCTTCGTCAATATGCTTATAATTTCATGTTGTTTCGTTAATAAATGCTTAAGTAGTTTCCAAGCAGTGAGGGGAAAAACATGCCAGTGGAATTGCGCAATTCTATAAAAGTGATGTTTTTAATAGGGAACATAAAATGTCAAATAATTGACTCAAAACGCTCGTCTAAAGGGCAAGTTCTCGCAATTTTGTTTTACAATGATCGAGAAGTGAATCTAACTGTTAATGGAAGTGCAAGTCTCGCTATCCATGAATGCATTATCCTTTGAGAAAAGGCCCGCATATCAACCAAATCGTTGCAGGATTGTGTCAGGAAGTTTATTAACACTATGAGGTTTGAAGAGACTTTGAAAAAAAAAATGCAAAAAAGTACACAAGACATATTTACGCGGCGACAATAAGAATTTGAAATTTAGACAATTTGTTCCGACACTGCACGTGCTGATGCTCTAGTGTTAAAAAAAATAGAGGGATATGAGATGTTCTTGCAGCGCCAAAGAGAGCCGGTCCGACCCGCCCACTTTGATGGAGTGAATAAAAAATGGACCGACGAAATGTGCTACTTCCAACTACCAAAGAAAATCGGTGAATCAAATGTGTTTCCGCTTCAACATCCTACGCTTTATACGAGCCATTGCAAAAAGATTCCTTTTTGATTTCAAATGAAAATGTGGATTCAGCAGATTTCCCAACACTTACCAAGTAAAAATCAGTAATAAGGAGAGATTTCATTATTCCAAAGTTAATTCCCAAATCTCTGTCTCATATGTAAATTGTGTATTTTAATTCACCGTTTTGCATGTGTACATTTTTCTTAGCAGAAGTGTATTAGCAAATGATAAATTTCATTTTAGAATTATTTTTAGAATGCGATATACTCTGAATGAAGGATTCAGATGACTGCTATGACCACCTGAATATTTAAATCGGATCATTAAGCTTTCCATTAAAAAAATAATAGAAATTTTGCGTACAATTACAAAGGTTGACATACGTTTTAACAAATTTTTCATTAAAACAGAAACTTAGATGCCTCAGCTTTTTTTTCCATCTTTCACAAAATGAGTCTTGGCTTGTTACTTAGTTATTAATTAGCCAAATTAATTAATAAATCAAATTAAATTATCTAAAAAGTTAAACGAATCAGTTTTACCTTAACCTTAAACATATTTTTAAATAAGAATTTTACTAGGAAAAAACGGACCTTTAAAGAGAAATTTAATTTAAATACGAAAGTTTGTGTGCGTGTGTGAACATCGGCAAATATAACATCAATCATTTCCCAAACAATTCTACAAATATGGGGTAAGAATAATACGAAACAAACTTCCATCGGATTCCTAAGAAGCAATAGATATTCTTTAGCGAAACTTGTTTCTTCAGCGATCCCCATCAGCCTAAACGACTGGCAGGAAGATATTTCTTGTGGGCTAGATAATAGATGTGGGAGCAAAAGCATTCGTTCATAAAGTAAGAATCAATGAAGCCAAAATGAATGAATTTAAAAAGGGTCGAGTTCGATCTGATGTCAAAACTGAAATTAAATGTCACTCCCTCGTGAAGAAATCATATTCGTGTTGAAAATGATGCGAGAACATCGGTGATAAAAGTTTTAGCTAAATATCTTACAAGGACACGTCCATACATAGATAAAATAAATGGAACTGTTAAGCAATAATATTTGCCGGCAAAAGAAAGGAAAGACAAAAAAATGAAAGTATTCACTGAGCCAGTTAGTAATTACTTTACAGCACATACTAATTCTTTTAAAAAAAAAAAAAAAAAAAAAAAAAAAAAAAAAAAAAA
>JAPMOQ010052590.1:0-12620 GCA_026543055.1 Argiope trifasciata
ATTTTACAATGTAAATAAAATAAGGATTAAAGAATACGTACCCATTCATTTCACATATATATAATTGGAAACGTTGACGGGATATCGGTCGTAATAAAACACAATAAATAGAATGACATAAAACTATATATATATTTATTCAATAGAAAAAATAAACTTTTGTAACAATTTTTTTATAAGAAAACATAAAACTATATCTATATATTCAATAGAAAAAATAAACTTTTGTAACAATTTTTTTAATAAAAACATATTATTAACATCAAACAATATTAATGTGACGGATGTGATTGTTTATTTTTACACAAATAATTAAATCTAGGCTCAATTTGAGTTATTGCAGATCGTAATAAATTTTCAACGTTTATTAAAGTTGAACGGTATTTTGATTTTATGTAAGTTAATGTGGAAAAGGCTGATTCACATAAATATGTTGTACAAAATGGCAGTAATTTGTTCATTGCCATTTCCGATAGTAGGGGATATTCTGATTTGATTTCTATCCAAAATTCATGCACAGGCACTTGAGAAAATCTGAGTCGCAAGGTAGTATCACTTGTTAATTCGGCAAATTCTTCTTGTGCTTTGAAGTTTAAAAAATTAATTTCTTCCATTTCAATTGAAAATGGATTACAAATCCATTGTTGTGTATCGATATCATTGGGAAAATACCTATGCATGTAAACTTCCATATCCTTCAAATGATTAACTATAATTTTTGTTATAGGAGTATCTTTTTTTGAAATATTGTTACTAATTATATACTCGTCAGTAAATGGAAACATTTCGAGCGATCCACTTTCCACTCTGTTCTTCCATATAAGAATTTTTTTAACAAAGGCCTCAAGTTTATTTTTTAACATAAACATATTAACGCAGACTCCCTGCATTGATAAATTCATATCATTGATTTTATCAAAAATAGCTGCCAAATAGCATAGCTTGAGAAGCCATAAATTATCGTGAAAATAATCGGCCAAATTAGAATTTTGCTCTGTTAGAAATATAAGAACTTCATCTTTTAAAGTTAATAATCGTTTCAAACTTCGACCTCTTGATAGCCACCTAACTTCAGCATGTAGCAATAAACTTGTATAATCCGAATCCATATCAATGCACAAATTTTTAAACAATCGACTATTAAGTGCTCGACTTTTTATAAAGTTAATGATTTTGACTGCATCAAAAAACACAGTGTTTAATTCTGGTGCAATTTTTTTAACAACAAGTGCCTCTCGGTGAATCATACAATGTGTAAATGTAATATGATCATTTTCAACTTTAACAAATGCTGTAAAACCAAGATCTTGTCCGGTCATTGCTGCAGCACCGTCCGTGCACACACCAACACAATTTTTCCAATTTAATCCTTCTTTTTCAAAAAACTCATTTACTTTTTTATATATATCTTTTCCACGAGTATGACCTTCCAGAGGACGACAAAACAGTATATCTTCATGAATGCTTCCCTCATAAATATATCTTACAAAAAGTAACAACTGTGCTATTTTTGAAATGTCTGTCGACTCGTCCAGTTGTATTGCAAACTTTGAGCTGTCTTTAAGCCTCATAAGAAGCTGTTGAAATTGATCATTGCTAATGTCTGAAATTCTTTTGGACACAGTGTCATTTGATAATGGAATTTTACTAATTTCAGCAGCATACTGTTTTCCATGAACAATTTCAGACATTCTTATAGCTGCAGGTAGTAAAAGTTGCTCTCCAATAGCAAAAGGCTTTATCGTTTTTGCTATCAAATACGAAACTTCATACGATGCCAATAGATATTTATCATTCAAAGTAACATACTTCTCCAAAGTGTTCTTTTCTTTATTTGATGTTTGCAAAAGGCACTCAAAATATTCTATTGGCTTTTTTGATAACGTTGCATGTTTAGTATTCAATTATCGTTGCAGTTTTGACGGTTTCATGCTTTCTGCAGCCAAAACTTCTTTGCAAATTAAGCACACTGGTTGTTCTTCATTGTTGTGAGAAGAGCATGTGAAGCCATACTGCAAATATGATTCGTCATATTTTCTTTTTTTTTTTGTTTTGCTAGAAGTCGGATTTGAAGCACTGCAACTTGGTTGTGACGGCGTGGCAGACTTATTAGTTGGAATTTTAATTAGCCATTTATCCATGATGGTTAAATAATAATAAATAATTAAACAAAATGTAGTTGAACTTTAACGTAATAATTAAAAACACCAACTGAAAATTACATAGTAAATACACACATGTCACTTCGAAGACAAAGCTGAGTCCAAACTGAAGTATAAACAGAAAAATAACTACACTCGAATCTTTACCAGTCCAATGACAACAAATTACGATCAGATCAACCCCGACGCATGGCGTTTTCAAAGTGTGCAGCGCACAAAGGCACCGTATCACAAAGACGGCGAAAAAGAAGCTTTCATTTAATTTTTTTTTATTATTCTTTTATAAAAATAATATGCCGATTCGCCTAGCCTAGCTTGATTATGCTTCCGTATTGTATGTGTAAGCTGTAAGGCGACGCGGCGTCTGGGTACTTATAATCACTAAGTTTGCAAACACTGACGCCGGCGACCAGACATCAATGTCGAACGTTCAGTTGAAAATCGAGGAGCGCGTTGTATTTATTATTTTAAATGCTACTTCCATATTTTCATTTATAGGCCCTACATAACAGTTTTGCATTGCCACTTTTTTCAAAAAATAGTTACAATAAAACTACAATAGTATTTTGTATGATTTGTATTTGTATTTATATTTGTACGTAGTGTGTATACTAATTTTAAAATTTTATTTATAATGATTGAAAAGTATCAGATCTTTGCGACCCCCTTTCAGTAGTCTCGCGACCCCCAGGGGGGTCGCGACCCACAGTTTAAGAAGCCCTGTTATAGATGTATATTCCACAATTTTTTTTGAATAACAATTATTTTCTCTATCGTTTTTTTAAATATTTCTACGAAATCATTTATTTTAATTTCACTTTTAATTAAAAGGTATTAATTAGTGTTAGTAATATTTTTTTAAATTATAATTAATATTTCATTTATTAATTTAAGTAACATGGGATTGACTTAATTTATTTGTTTGAACTAAAGTCTTAATTTTGATAATTTTTTAAAACATTTATTTCATTTATTTATTGCAGTAAAGTACTTTCTGAAAAATTTGAATTAAAAAAAGTATTCTACTAAAATTTTTCTTTTAGTTCTATATTCTACCAATAGTGCCTACAGAATGAATGCCAATAGAAGTTCACTTCATAAGCAATTTTAAATTATCTTCTTTGGATCTTGTTATTGTGATGTGAGGAGACATTGAAATCAAAAAGTCACATATAGTGAATAACCACAATTACAGTGATATGTGGTTTCGAATGATTCCTTTGATTCTGAAATTATAAGAATAGTTGGCCTGTCCACTTTTCAACCAATTCACAGAATTTTCCTTTTATAACTCTAATTAAGGGGAAGGGAAAATATCTTCCCTGAAACTGAAAGTCTATTTCTGGCGTTTTCTCTCCTACTGGAATGGACACCTTTTCTGTTCTTCCTTTACACTCCTTCTTTCGGAGATGTCGGTTTGGTGATGACAGATGATCTGATGACAGATGATCTCTGTGAAGATTCTAGTTCCCTAACAATGATTGATACGTAATTACGAAAATTAATTCTTTCGTAATTCGAAAGGATTGAACTAGGGTGAAAAAAGTCGAGCCGGCCACAAAATATTTTCCAGAAAATGAAGAAATTAAATAACATGCTTTTTAAATGCCTTTTATTACTATCGGGATCATTATGACTCATTTTATGCATGAGTATGTATACACTTAGAAAGTATGTATACACTTGTAATGTTGCTTCTCAACATGCAAATTCATTAACTGGAAAGAACGTTTCCCAGTGAGCTCTTTTGGATGCTGATTGGATGTCGAATCAGTTATCTCGGAGCTTGGTGACAAAATAGATAATACTGGAATCTTCCAGAATTTTTGTGATAAAGCTAATAGGAAACTGGATATTGCGGATTATTCTCTGCCCTGCTCCGGTGCTATAAAATACGAGCAGTCTGAATCGAAGACAGTCGTGCGGTAGCGCTTGTGAAGAAGGGAGCAAGTACAAATGCACGGGCCGTGATGAAGACGAAACGAACTTTGATACTGTGCTGAACAGTATCCATCGTTTACCTGATCAAGATTCCTGTATTTTGTACGAGAAAAGGGCCATTTAGACAAATTTATCTGAGTTATTAGGATGGAATTAGATTCCGCAGCCAAAAGTCTGATTAATCTGTGAAAGGAATTAAATATTCCGCCACCATATGACCCATCCTACAGCATATTAATGGCGAAAAAGTCAAAGTTAAATTAGGAGGAATCTGGAGGAGCCAAGGATAAGAAAAAAAAAAGTCAATGTTGTCAGAGGTTCTTTTCAGGACTCTAACTATTTCTACCGCAATCTACCCATCCAGACCCTGAAATGGGACCTTCTGTTTAACCCAGAGTTTCCCAAACTTTTTTGTGTCGTAGACCCCCTGCCATGTTTTTCCGTATTGAATAGACCCCCTACTTACCTGATATTGATTTCCTGTAAATTTCTAACTGTAGTGAAGTTTATTGTTAAAAACTTAAAGTAAAAACACATGTTAATTTATACGTTTATTAATTGAATTTAAAGTTATACTACTCAAAATAAAATTTCGTATCTGTTATGTAAAATCTATGTATCTCGTATCTGTTATGTAAATGTATCTGTTATGTTATGTATCTGTTATGTTATGTATCTGTTTCGTATCTGTTATGTAAATCTATGTAAAATCTATGCTAAAAAGAAAATAAACATAAAATAAACTAACATAAGCAAAAAGTCAATATTTTTAATGAGAAGGATGAGCCTGATGCTTTAACAATAAATTATCAATATTTGGCGTCAATTTTGTACGGGTTCATCTTAAATCTCCTCGGCTAATGATGTCCATTCTGTTTCTTTTATTCGTTAAGAGATTAGTAACAGCGCTAAACCCCTTTTCCACTAGGTATGATGATGGAAAAGAGATTAAAAATTTCCTCGCTATATTCCATAATACGGGATAAGTAACGGGTATGTTGCAAAGAAGCCAGAATTGCTGATATCCGTTTTTAAACTGAACCTTAAGTTCTTCGTTTGTACTTAGTTCTGTCAGTTCTTTTTGTATAATGACATTCGTTTCTTCTATGTCACCATATGGATTAATTATCCATGGTGGTATAACCATAGTCAAAATATCCTCAAACCTAGATTCAAAATCTGAATGGATGGCATTTAAATGTTGAACGTAAGTTAAAACGTCGTCTTCCTGGCAGCTTGTCTGTGACAAATTGGGGAACTGAGAAAATTCACCCCGTCCAATATTTTGCTTCATTAGTTTAACTTTGGCAAGAAACGCTGATAAGATAGACTTTGTTTTAATCAAATTTAAACTGTCGCCTTGTAATTGCAAATTAACCATATTAAATTTTGTAAACAAATCTGTTAAATAGGCAATGTCTGTTTTCCTCTTCATTAAATTTTCTTTTAAAATTTTATCTTTAGTATCCAGAAGTTCTAAAATAGTCTCAAAAAGTGCAAAAAGTCTTGTCGATCATGAGCCTTTCGACAGCCAGCGTACTTCAGTGTGAAGGAGTAATTGATGAAAGTGTTCGTCATTTCCTTCACACAACTGTGCAAATAACCGCGTATTCAACGCGTCGCTTCGGATTCAATTTACTGCATCAATGACAAAATGAAGTGAATTCATGCAATCTAACACTCAAATTTTTAGCAACTAAATGTTGTCGATGGATGACGCAATGTATTGCTAACACCCCTGACACATTTTGTTTTAAATAGCTTATAAATCCACGATAACGTCCAACCATGGCAGGAGCTCCATCTGTAGCTACTGATATTATATTTGATAAAGGCTTTTTCAATGAAATAATCCTTCAAAACATGGATTCACCTTTAGTGTCGGTTATCAAAGTTCTTGCGCAGTTCTTCGTGGATTTCTTGATTCATAATAAAACGAACATATGCCAATAATAATGCTGTTTTATCAGGTAAAGTTGACAGTTGTATAGAGAAATGGGTCGTTTGCAAATAATTACATAAGAAGCTTTCAATATTAGGACCCATTTGATCAATACGTCTTTCAACAGTATTGTTGCTTAAGGGAATTCTTTTAATGATATCAGATGCAGATTTGTGTAAAACAGTTTTTAAAACCTCTTCAACGGCTATTAACTTCTCTCCAATAGTATGCGGTTTTCAGGATTTTGCTATAAGTAACGAGATATTGTAAGATGCCCGCAAACCATCATCATTTCTTTGTGACGTCGAAGCAAACATTCTGTCTAGTGTAGGTCTCTTTTGAAGTTCACCTTTGAGTGTTTGAAAGTATTTCAAATCTTTCTCTGTTTTATCAGGGTGGCATCTTCTCAGATGATCTTGCAGTTTAGATGGTTTCATAGCGTCATTGTTCAAAACTTTGTTGCATAAAAGGCACATAGGCAATTTTTTGTCCGCCAATGATGGAATGAAGCCAAAGTTCAAATAATCAACACTGTACTGTCTACATTTCTTTTTAGATTTGGACATGGCATTAGTCATCTATGGGCAAAATGAAATTATTTAAATAAGCTTACAGCTTACACAATTTTATAAACATGTATAAAAAATTTTTTACTCCATAGGTACTTTTATGAATAATGTAAATGTTTTGATATTATAAAATAGTATGATGTGAGTAAATACGTAATATCAGTGTATGTGTTGAGATTTACTATCGTGGATCCCCATTTTCATTTCATGGACCCCCCAATTTTTTTTTCGCTGACGTAGACCCCTTGCAGGTTGTCATAGACCCCTAGGGGTCGATATAGACCACTTTGGGAATCACTGGTTTAACCTATGGAAAGGAAAACGGCAAAACCGAAATTTGAGTTTCCTCAAAATGCAATATTAACAAAAGAATAAATTCCAGCCACTAAATGAAATTTCAGTAAAGAATGAATCCGCCGAAGAAGCTGAAATGAGAATTCTACTGTCACGCTAAAATATTCGGTAAACATCAGTGGTTAGTATAAATAGCTGGAACATGCGGAAAAACTGTAAATAAACTAAACAGAGGCTCCATCAAATTCTTTCCGAATTCAGCTGACAGCAAAAAGCAGTACAAAATTTCAGCTGGTAACAAGGGTTCATGTGACATAATCACCCCCAAAAATAAACGATTACTTGAGGCTGTCATTAAGGGCCTTCCTTTACTTATACGATACGAAAATAATTGAACAAAATTTGCAAGTCGATGGATTATCTGTAACGAGAGTAATTCAAGTTACACAATTTAAAACCCAACGACTTTTCCCTTTCTATATGGTAGAATTAAATAGGATAGAAAAGGAAGGCCGTAGAAATATTTAAATTTGAGCATCTTGATTATTTAAGTAATGAACCTTATAGAGTAAGGAATTTGATCTTGCAATGCTTTATTGTAATCTATTTCACCATGTCGCAAATAATTGCAGCATTAAGCCCAGATGCCTTAAATACGGGAATACTCACGTAACTAACGTTTTCGAGATTAAAGAAAGAATTGAAACACCAGAGGGCTTAAACTGCGTAAAAACTGGCCACTTCCTACTGAGGAACGAAGAATTCCCACAAATTCAATCATCTAACAGTAGCAGGAGTAATTGTTTTGATCAAAATTAATCTTTAATCAAAAGCGCTGTTAGTTTTCTTTGACTCTCTTTGAAGTCTTCTTGCCGTCAAGAAACAGTAACAGCCACACTAGCCGTCACGAAATAGCGCTGTTTACGAACGTAAACAAAGCAACAATATTGAGACAATAGGCAACGATTTAGAAGAGTCAGTTGTCTGAGTTGAAAAAAATTAACAAACAAGTACCCATTTACTCTTCACTCAACTCAAAAACTGCAATATGCTAGGAACATTATGGAGAAAATGCATATCTTAATCACAGCCTTTGACAACTCAGGTCAATCCACCAGTAATTAACTTTCAACTGTAATAGCCATCACATAGTTTACTGGAACAAAATGCCATTAACAATAAAATAATTGACTTTCGAAATTTTGTAAATAATTATAACCGCGATGTGATTTTATATCAGGAAACTCACCTTAACAGCAAGGAAAAATATTCCTGGCGAATAACTTCTATAACAGTTATAGATTTAATCAAGCTGACGACGGTACGGCAGTTTAGATGGAAAACGGGTTACCACATAACGAGGTCTCCCCACCATGTAGAACCTACCGTGGTGAAATTAAATTTTAAAAATCACATTCCGATAACATTAATTTCTGTTTACATTCCCCATTAGTGCTGATAGTTGTAATTTTATTATTGATGTTGAAAATTTAATGCAAACAGGCACTAACCAAATTTTCAACAGAGGCTTTAACTTTAATGGCCTTAGCTGCATCTGTAGGAATAATTGTTTAAAAGGAAATTCCTTAAAATCTTTCGCCCAATAGACCGGCCTAGATATAATAACACTAAACTCCCACAAAAGATTTCGACTCCAGTCTTCCAGCATAATTGACTTAACTGTAATCAAAGCCTTCTTGTACCCTTACGAAATTCACTCCTTACCAGAATTTGGGTCAGACAGATCATAATCCTGTTCTAATTAATTCGTCATAAACGTAAGAAAAACATGTATTAAAATAAAATCTCAGTGTTAAATTTAAAACTTCATTTTTTATTCATAAGAAGAAAAAACCTCATGTTTTCAATTAGAGTATAAATTAAGTTATAACATTATTCTATTAGTCTATATAGATCTTTAGTTTGGTTGCGAAAAATGAGATTTTAGGGAAATGGAAGGCTCATGATTAATCAATTAAGTGAATATTCAAAACTAGTCATTTAAAAAATCATTTTAATTACTTAAATTATGGAGACATTGTATACTTGTAATTTATGTAGTCAAACGCCGGCGTCCTGGCACAGGGATAGCATGTCTTCCCCGTGATCTGGGCGTCCCGGTTAGGGCATGGTTGTTATTCTGCGTTCTGTCTGTTAGGCGTGTGAATGTGCCCCCCCCCCGTAAAAAGAGGTTGTGCAAGCGAATGTGTGTGTCATCTTCATTTGAGCTACAAGTCAGACTTCTGCCCTCTGGGTGCTGAGGGGTCTTTGCCCTCAGAAACTTCTGCACCCCCTTTCCGTGGAAACACGGACCAGACATCATCATGTAGTCAAACATTTATTCTGTAGAAAAGTTTAAAGGCACATTTTTCTGGCTCACAGAGAGAATAAATCGTATGTATGTGAAATTTGTAATAAAATATTTAAAAAAAATGCAAATAAAAAAAAAATTTGCAGAATCATACAAAAGACAGGCCATTTACATGCAATATGTAAAGTATTTTCTGACGAATCGAATTCATTGTAAATGCACATTTATGGACGCATACAAAAGAAGAAATTTATGCTTGTAATTGCTTTACACATAAAAGAGCTACTATTTACTTGTGACATCTATAATATAATGTTTGTTTCTTTTAAAAATCCTTTTTAAAAATTCATCTGGGAGAAAACAATTATGTAATATACGTAATAAAGCATTTTATTAAAAGTTGAGTTCAAAAAGATATTTCCGAACACACACTAAGGAAAAATCTTACACATGCGTCGTTTCTAATAAAGTATTTTCATGTCCAGGAATTTTAAGAACACATTTATCGAAATGAATAAACCACACACCTGTTATACACTGATGGAAAAAAAAATCCCAACACCAAGAAAAAATTATTGTACAGTAATGAAATTTTAGGAATACATTTGTCTAGGTAACATATTTAATTGATTAAAGTTTCAAGATCATAGGTAGAGCCATTGGCGAGAAGAGCCATTTCAAATGTGAAATGTTGGTACATTAGTAACCGCCAGAATTTTGAATGCAAACGTGCATGCATTGTGTCGTACAGGTGTCGGATATCAGTTTGTGGGATGGAGTTCCATGCCTGTTGCACTTGGGTGGTCAATGCAGGGACGGTTAATGCTGGTTGTGGATGACGCTGGAGTCATCTTCCAATGATGTCCCATACGGGCTCGATTGGAGAAAGATCTGGTGATCTAGCAGGCCAAGGCAACATGTCGACACTCTGTAGAGCATGTTGAGTTACAACAGCGGTATGAGGGCGAGCGTTATCCTGTTGGAAAACACCCCCTTGAATGTTGTTCATGAATGGCAGCACAACAGGTTGTATCACTATACTGAAGTACAAATTTGAAGTCAGGTGCGTGGGATAACCACGAGAGTGCTCCTGCTGTCATACGAAATTGCTCCCCAAACCATAACTAAAGGAGTAGGCCCTGTATGTCTAGACCGCAGACAGGTCACTAGCAGGCGTTCACCTGGCCTCCTTCTAACCAACAAACGGCTATCACTGCGACCAAGGCAGAACCGGCTTTCATCAGAAAACACAACAGATCCCCACTCCGTATTCCAATGAGCTCTAGCTTGACACCACTCACGTCGCAAACGGCAGTGGTTTGGAGTCAGTGGAATGCACTGTACAGGGCGTCTGGCTCGGAGCTGTCCTTGAAGAAACCGATTTGTAACAGTTCGTTGTGTCACTGTGGTGCCAACTGCAGCTGGAATTTCAGCTGCAGATGCAGTACGATTAGCCACAGCCATACGCCGAATATGACGGTCTTCCCTCTCAGTAGTACCACGTGGCCGCCCGGAACCTGGTCTTCTTGAGGCAGTACCTTCCCTTGACCACTGCCGCCAATATTCATGCACAGTGGATACATTCCTCCCAAGTCTTTCAGCAATATCGCGGAAAGAAAACCCACCTTCTCGTAGCCCTACAACACGACCTCGTTCAAACTCAGTGATCTGTTGATAATGGCTTCTTCGTCTTCTCAGAGGCATCCTTGACTAACATTAACCCACTACGTCAAATCTCAACTTTACATATCGATCATGAACCTTACAGCGCTTCTTTAAAGCAAACCTCATTTGCATGTTCATAGTATCGCTACTAGCGACACACTTACGCGCGTAGCTCGAAATTTGAATCGACGTCATCTTTCAGATGTATAAACACGCCTACCAAATTTTGTTTATCTAGCACAGCTCCTTCCTAGTGTTGGGATTTTTTTTCCCATCAGTGTATTTAGTTAAATATCTGTTCCAACAAAGTTAACCGAAAAAACATTAAAAGAAAAGTCGACCACTTTTAATGGCATATACATTTAAATATTTCTATTTTCTCGTATATGAAGTACTATTTGCACGCTTTCTCTTGATAACTATGTGCATAAATTAACTGATGTTTTAATTTTAAAAAGTTTGAAAAGCGAATAATATAAAGTTATATATATGTTACTTTTTCTTTAAAATGATTATAAATTACAAAAAAAAAACCCTGCGCTTTATATTTTTAAGGAATACTGTTATATATAACAAATATAGTATAAAATAACTCTTACTTAACCCCTGCCCCTTAAACAGCTGGAATACATATATGCTGAGAAGATTAAAAACAAAAATATACTGGAAAAGTTTGATTATTTTTTCATATTTGAGTTTTTTGTTTGCCAATTGATTCTAAAACTCTTCGCGCTTTTGCGCATGTATGAGGATGGATATAATTCGTCAAAATAGGGGTGAGAGGAAAGATATAAGAAGGAAATGTTTACTTTTAACTGTAAAATAAACTCATATTACTCGCAGACCGAATTAAAATAATATATCAGAGACGACTCAATATTCACATACAAATAGAAAAACATTGAACAAAAAAGTATTTAATAGGGCGAAATCAAGGTCAAAGATTGACGAGAAATTTTGAAATGCGTCCATCCTTTCGCGTCTCTCCCCATAACGAGATAGAATCTCCAAAAAGTAGTTGTCTCGAAATACTGAAACGAGCGGAAAGAAACGAAATATTTATTTTGGGTTTAAAATAAAGAGAAATTTCCTGCTAATTATGGAAATATTATGAATCAGACTTTCAACTGAAAAAGCAAGACAAGTTTTATGTGAGTTGCCATCATATATAAAACGCACTCGTCCTTCTTAGAATCTAGAGCAGCTCATCAAATAGGCAAAGTAGACAACTGCCTATGGATTCGACAATATTAGGGGGAAGTCAAAATTTCTATAATTGTTTTTGAGACACTTCTTATTTTACTTAACTTCGTACTTTCATTTAATTTATAATGACAATGCTTTCACCGGCAGATTTAAATTAAAATAAAGTATCATTTAAATGCAAAACATTATTCTAACAATCATCCTGTTATTTAGAAATATATATACAAGGTGGCCAGAAATAAAACACCCCTACTCTGACCTCCATGGATATCGAACTACTCAGTGTAAAGGCTCAAAATTTTGTACACATACTATTCAAAATATGGGGAAACGGATTTCACGAAAAAAAAATTAGTTCCTGAAATCACCGATAGGTGGCGCTGCACAACTGGAACTATGATCAAAAGACACAAATAATAATAAAAATTAAAATGTTTATGCGGAATGGAATGCTTCCATGCTTCCTTTTTAATTTTTCTGCCCCTTATGGAAAATAAAAATAGTAAAGAAGCTAGAACTCCCGTTGTAAC
>JAPMOQ010052593.1:0-10021 GCA_026543055.1 Argiope trifasciata
GAAAGAGTAAAATTTCGCAATTTTACCATTTTATTCAAATTATTAGAAGCTAATTAAGATATTTCATTTTGAAGAAGTCATTTAAATATCGCTAGTTGGCGAATATTTAAGAATTGGAACCTAATAAAATTGAGATAAAAATTGTGCATTATTTTCTACGGAACTTGCAATAATTTTAAATATGTTCGATGCTACCTTACTGAGTTCTTATCTGTCTAATTTATAAATTTGAAATATTAAAACTATTGAATCTCAGCCTATTACATAAAAACCTTCAAATTACATTTTTACACTGATCATATTTGTTAAATTTCCTAAAAATCTAGGGGTTAAGTATAGCGTTTATTATTTTTTTTACTTCCTCAGCTCGAGAAATGTTTCAGTATAACTGAGCACAAGGTTGCCTAAAATACATCTTTTCGTCAGTCACCTTGGGCATCTCCCACTTTGATAATCGAATTCATCCTGTTTTCCTGGAAATTCTGAGTCTTAAGAACTTTGGAAAATAGAGATAACGAGATATCATTTTGTTGGGTTCCGAGTCATGTCGGAATTAGTGAAAACGAGGGGGCGGATAATGAAGCAAAGAGAGCATCTTTACTTCTGAAACGAGATATCCCATGTAACGATGTCAAAAATTCTTTTGCGCGTCGTTTATATATGCTGTGGTAGGAATCATGGAATCATCAAGTTAGAAATAAGCTTTATTCCGTAAAACCTACAATTTCAACCTGACCTTGTCATCCTGTGCGTGAGTATGATGTTAAATTGACTAGACCCTGCATTGGTCACACCCGTTTAACTCATCGGAACCCTTTATTCGGTGAAAGAACTCCTATTTGTCCAGACTGCCTAGTACATTTAATAGTTGTTCATGCTTTGATAGAGAGTCCAAATTTGGATGTCATCGGAAACAATTTTTTAACTGCTCCTAGCTAGAAATGCAAAGTCAGGTTGGGGAACATCCTCATCAACACGTTTTTAAATTTTTAAAAGCTATTGGAATGTTCCACCTTATTTAATACTTTTTCTCGTTGCTTTTTACATTTTGTTTCTCTTTAAGAAACAGTGCACCGAAATTTTAAAATTCGTACTTTTCAACATTTATTAAATTTTTACATACATAATATTTTAATCTTTTTTTGCAGTACGTCTGACGCAATATGGTCAGAATTGGCTCTTGCGCCATTAAAATCCACAAATCCAATCCAATTCTTGGGCATCTCCTCGTTTGTGTTATATTGAGTGATTCATAATGAATGGGCCAAAAAGAATAGCGCAGTGTGACAGTCGTAATGGATTTATTCAGCCGAAACAATTTTATTCTGCAACTACAATTATATAAGTTTTATTTGGCAACAGGGGAAAACAATCGAACTAGCCGCTAGAGGCGCTGTTAAACAAAATGTCCTCCAAGCATTAGAAAGCGTACTGCGTTTTCGAATATGCCAAAACCTCCTCGGTAAATGTTGTGCAAAAACATTTTCGCAAGAAATTTCGTAACGAACCACCACATCGGCATAACATAAGCAGGTGGGTGCAGCAGTTCCAGGATACCGGCTGCTTATGCAAGAGCAAAAGCCTAGGGCGAAAAGAAACAAAACCCGAAGTGGTTGAAAGAATTTGTGATTCTTTTTTATGGAGTCCTTCAAAATCGGTGCGACGTGCAAGTGCAGAACTGACTGTCCCTCAGACAACGGTGTGGCGTGTTTTACGGAAGCGTCTCCAATTCAAGCCGTACAGATATCAGATGGTCCAGGCTTTAAAACCTATTGAAAAACCGTTGCGTAAGAATTTATGTGTAAAGTTACAAGAAAAGCTCAATGTGAATGGTTTCGAGAACACACTGGTGTTTACCGACGAAACCCCTTTCCACTTATGTGGCAAAGTTAATCGCCACAATTTGCGATTTTGGGGCACGGAAAATGTCTGTGTAATATTTGAACATCAGCGTGATTCTTCGAAGGTGAACGTTTTCTGCGCTTTATCAAACAGTTGTGTTTTTGGTTCATTTTTCTTTGCTGAAAAATTGATTAATGGGGACATTTACCAAGATATTCTCTCTGAGTGGTTGCTCACCGAGTTGCAGGAGGATGTTCCAGATTTCGTTTTGCAGCAAGATGGTGCTCCCCCACATTGGAATAAAAATGTACGTGAGTTCCTGAACGAACGTCTACCCCATCGCTGGATTGGCCTGCTGGGCCAAAGGATTTGACGTCTTTATGGGCCGGCGAGGTCATTAGATCTAACGCCCTGTGATTGTTTTCTCTGGGGTTTCGTAAAAGGTGTTTGTGCCTCCACTTTCTCAGGACTTGGAGGAACTGAAGCAGCAGATAACTGCAGTTTTGAATTCCATCACAGGGGATATGCTATCACGAGTGTGGCAGGAGCTTGATTACCGTGTAGACATCGGTCGTGTCACCGGAGGGGTACACATTGAATACCTGTAGAATCTTGAATAAATGTAGTCTTGAAGTAAATTAAATATATTGATTACAACGTTCACAATCATGATTCCTTTTTGTCCCATTCATTATGAATCACCCTGTATAGGCGTATACAGATCAGCGGACACAGGCGGCTACTATATTGTGCCATTTCACTTCCAAATCACACCAGACATATGTAAAATAATTTAAAATACCTCCTTTTCAGTAAGCCCGTCTTAGAAATTGCACTTTGGGAGTATCCAGATCAGTGGACTGAGGCGACTACCTTATCGGCCAATTTCTTTCCCATTCACAGCGGATATACGCTCAGGAACTTTAAAAAACATCTTTGCAGCAAGCCCTTCTTAGAAATTGCAGTTTGTGTGTATCCAGATCAGTAGACACAGGCGGCTACATTCTCGGGCTATTTCTCTCCTCTTTACATCGACTATATGTGAAAGAATTTTAAAAAACATCCTTGCTGCAAGTCCTTCTTAGAAAGTAGTTTCCGGGTATGCAGATCAGTAGATACAGATTGGTTGTTGGTTGTTTTGAATTTTTCTGGCACAAAAGCCATTCTTGGCTATACTGCGCCTTACTTGAGATAGAAATATTCTTAAAATTCCTTTACTGAACAAGTTATTATATAAAACAGTTGAAATATAAAAGATTTAAATGAGAAAATTCTAAACATCCATAAAATAGTTAAAAGTTCTTTAAAAGGCCGATGTCTTAAAAAGTTAAAAATATTTGGATGATGTTTCTCTCCCAGTAAATCAGTAGATTCAGGAGGCTACCTTATTGGTCTATTTCTCTCATCTTTACTCGGGACATATGCTGACTAAATACAAAAAAAATTTCCTAAGCAAAACATGTTTAGAAATTAGTCTATGCGTATGCAGATCAATGAATACAAGCGGCCACCTTATCGAACTAATTATCTTCACACATTTTTTTTAGTTCTTTGATGAGTCAATATCTGCTCTATTTAGCACTATAGTGCCTTAGTAATTGTCAATGCAGGATAAATACGATATTATTCGGTCCGAAGTCAAAGCAGATATACCATTTACGTCAGTCTACCAAGGAACTTGCCCTCAGTACACAAAAATATTAGACCTTTTATGAACAGTACAGACTAAAAAACAGCCGCATATTACTTTCTCTCTTTCAGCAATAACGAAAACCCGTTTGCAGAAATGGACAGGTATAAGAGATTCCATGCTCTTCGTTGCACATTAATAGCAGATAAACATTTTCGACTTTTGCATGGTTTAAAATAGTTGCAGAATGCTCAATTATTTCTCTACGTGAATAAAACTCATTAATGCAGATTTTATGAAAGACATCAAAGCAGCTGCGCATAAGATATTTTTTCTTGATGTCTAATTTTAAAATGTTTATATAATTTTAAACACATTTTAAAAAACGGCCGCATATTGCTTTCCTTTTTTCAGGAATAACTATTTGGGTTTTGGATTTCTGAAGCAAAATCCTGGCATTAGAATAGGCTTAGTTCTTTTGACAGTTGTAAGTCTTTCAAGAATATTCTATAACTAATCAATAACATGTTCGATAATAAAAAAATGGAAAAAAAAAGCTTTATTTTTGTGTTTTGTATTTAAGTATGTGCTAAATATGTTACTTTCTTTGCGATTGTTATTTTTGCCATTCATGAAAAATGTGGGAAATCCAAATTATTTAACCTCCGTCAATGAGAATACTTGCAGTTCATTTTTTTTTTCTTCTTATTTTTGCTATTTACAATAAAATAAAGTTGTCATTTTGAATGAAGAAAAAGGAAGATTTTGTGAATATCAATTGTGGATGAATTATATATATTGTTAATTTCTATATCTATTGTTCACTTTGGAAAATAAAATGTTAAAAGATATGAATAAATGTGGAATGGTAAAAAAAAAAACTATGAAAAAAATCTTCCTTTAATGCATATGGTTTTATACGAAGGCATAATGAATTTGAATCGAATCTTAATAAATAAGTTAATAAAATAAAATAAAATAAAGTCATTAATAAAATAGGTTTTTAAAAATCTTGAGCATGAAACTACTATGATCCTAGAGGAAAAAACTGCCATTAATGCAACTTCTGACAACCTATTAAACATCGATATTAAATCTGAAAATTTTATTTCGATGGGATCTTGTATTTCAAGAGAAACACATCTTTCCGAAGTGCAGATATCAGAACTTGTGGATAAGCGGGCATTGTGTTCTATTGGAAAGGCAAGTGACACACAATTGTAGAATAGCTGAATACCTCAAAATATATTTCCTCCTATTACGAGAACTACTATTGTAATATTTAAGCTGCCTCATCGATTAAAAATTCAATTTTGGGATCCAATACATGCATTTAAAGGCATTTATCGGCTCCTTTTAAACGAGTTCTTTCAACGAACTGTTTCAAAATAAGATGTCTAAGGTGCCGAGGTGATAATTTAAAAATTTAATGCATATGATGAATGAACGAATTTAATGTATATAATGGGCGACTTGTAACTTACTGATTTTACTCAATTTACTGATTTTAAACTTTCATTTAAACTGGAGTCTGATTTTGGGCAATCATTTCAACTAATGGCAGAATTTGAAATATCATTCAACTGATGGCGATTATTGAGTGGCGGATATATCATTTCAACTCATGCGGTTATTGACTAGCCCTTCTTTTCCACGCCGACTCACTATGAGAGTGGATCAGTCCATTCCTTCAACGGGTAAGATAAGAAGATCGTCAATTGTGTTGCCGAATTCCATTTGTTACTAAAATTTCAAAATTAAACATTCAATTATTTTAAAATAAAGTAATTTTATATGCATTTTTAATTGCAACATTTATTTAATCTTGAAGTGAAACTTTTACCAACTGAAATATTTTATGTGTACGCTATTTTAACTATGATTAAGAAAGAAATTAATAATTGAACAGATAATGTTATGAATTTTAAAATGGTTACAATAATTTAATAGATTATGAATTTATTACCAGCAAATATCAAAATAATAAAAATATTTCAGGGCGTATGGTCTTCACTAAATTTTCTGGCATACACCCAAATAAAAATGCCTTCCTGTCCTCAGTAAAACAAATGATAAATCTTGAAAAATTCCGAGGGGTCAGCAATTATTTAAAAACTCACACTTCAGCTTTTTATAATTAGTAATATGGCAAAGGAAGTGGATGAAGTCACAGCAAACTATGAGTTTTAGTTTCGTGTCTCGTTCTACACTGTTTTGATCGTTTGTGTTGTTGTTTTATTTTCAACGTCTTTCTATGTCTGATAATTTAGAAAGAAAACGGCCCTTTCAGGGCCATCTTCGATTGATATGAATGACGAATTGGAAACGATCTCGGTTAATGATAGTATGGATACGGATCAAGTTTTCTCAATGGATTCCGAAAGAATGGATTTTCCTATCGACTCGAACAGATTTTCATGTGCTCTTTCGTGAAGCTTGACGTGACTTTCACTCGCAAAAATAATTTACACCGGCATGAAAAAAAATTCCCTCCATGGATAATACCGCTTATACCCAAGTATGCAGTATATGTCATTACAAAAATAGAACTGTTGCTGATCTCCATAAACATATACAGAATGCGCATCATGATATTAAGTTAATTTTTCATGATGAAGTCTTTTACAGTCAATCCGATTTCGACCACTGGAAAAGTGAAATCGAGCGCCAGACTATTTCTTTTTTCACCTTAACTTCCACAAACATAAAGGACAATGCAGAATTTCTGTATTACAAATGTCACAGAAGCGGTCTCCAAAAAACAACTAAATGTCAATCAAATAAAAAGCAAAGACGTTCTAAATATGCTGGAACAATAAACACTAGTTTCACTTGCCCAGCAGTGATGAAAGTCACATAAGAAAGTGTTGAGGATGCCACTCAAATAACTGTCCAGTTCCAGTCAACCCATGTTGGACACAAGTGTGAAGTGGGAAAACTGCCTTTGCAAAAAGAGGAACGTACGTTATTGGCTGGTATGCTCAGCTCTGGGATGCCAATTAATGTTATGGACAAGACTCAAGCCCAGTTCTCCCCCACAAAGCGAATAGGACTGACTACACGCCAAGACATACATAACATTGCCCGAGATTTTAATGTTAATGGGACTGTGCATAAAGATGATGCAATGGCAGTGGATATAATTGTACAGAAAATGATGCAGGAAGTATATAATCCTGTTTTAGTGTACAAGCCAGTTGGCGAAAAACTGGAGAAATATCCAGGCATTGAAGGAGATGATTTTTTACTGGGAATCTCTACAGAAGCACAAATTAACCTGTTAAATTTATATGGTAAAGAGTGTGTGATGTTGGATTCCACTCATGGTACCAACCAGTGGGGGTTTAGTTTAACAACTATTCTGGTACACGATAAAAACCATGAAGGACTACCTGTGGCAATTTTTTTCTCCAAACGAATTGTAGCAGAAACATATGAGCCATTTTTTGACTCCATCAAACTGAAATTGCCAGATTTTGACACTCAAGTTATAATGACAGACAATACAACTACTTTTATAAATGCATGGAGTAAATCTTTTGGAACAAAACCAAGGCATTTATTATGCTCGTGGCATGTAATGAAAAATTTAAATAAAAACCTAAACTCAAAAGTAAAAAATGAGGATGTAAGAAAGAACATGAGAAAAGACATCAAGCAGTTATTACATGAACTAGCTTTAGTTACATTTAAGAAATATCTAGACAATTACTTAGACACATATCAGAAGGAAGAAGCTTTTATAACATATTTCAATGATTATTATGTGCCAAGGGAAGATAAATGGGCATATTGTCACAGGAAAGGACTAAAAGTCAACACAAATATGAAACTTGAGCGTTGGCACCGACAAATCAAATATGAAGAAGCTGGTGGATTAGTTATGAAAAGACTTGATAAGTCATTGAATGTCATCTTAAAAGCAGTGGCCAAAAGGCTAATGAACCGCTTAATATCGATCGAAAGAGGAAAACTCACACACCGTGTTAAGATAATTAGAAAAAGACATAAGGTGAGTGAAGAAATGGATGAAACTATATATTCGGTTTTAAAAATGAATAATAACTCATTCATAGTGAACAAAATTCAAGATCAAACAATAGTAACTTATGATGTGGAAATCGAAAACATTAGGTGTGATTGCTCCACTACATGTATGGATTGTAAAATTTTTATCCACAACCTGTCATGTTCTTGTATAGACTTCAACATACGTTTTCTCATTTGCAAACACATTCATTTCGTTTGCAGAAAAATTAGCATTCAACGAGAAGTCGCCAATTGCCAAAATTTGTCTGACGATGAACCTAATCTATCTATTGATGTGACAGAAAAAGACATTTCTGAAAATGAAGAAAAAAGCATCATTTTGAAGCAAATCCATAAAAATCCTCGAAAAGACCTTAATGTAGAAAAGCTTAGCATTGAAAATTACATGAAAAACATTTCTGACAAAGTTCAATCATTGGAATCGTTAGAAGATCTTCAGTATGTTAAAGATAATTTAAAGAATATTCTAGCATATTTAGATGCAACCAAAAAGCCTAAAAAACAAACTTCTGAAATTTTGGAAAATGCTCCATCGAATAAAAAAATTTGTCCTCAAAGACAATTCAAAATTCTCAAAAGAAAACAACAGAAAAAGTAGGCAGAGTTATCATTGAACTGTGAACAGGGCTGAATTTACAAATAGGTTTGGGCTAGGGGTGCAAAATTTGTCTGCAATTTTTTTTCTTCAAAAAATTTTCCTAATGCTATAGACTACTAAACACACCGACTCTGGTTATATATGCTCCTTTTTAATCGTCTTGTTCCTCAAAAAACTCTTTTTTCAGTTCAAAATCAGACTTGCAGACTTTTGCTACTTCTATTATTTTTAAAAACAAATTTCATATAATTTTATGATTTATTAGGATAAAAATTAAGTCTTGAATATTAATGTCAGTTTAATCTGAAAAATTTATAATGCATTTTTAGGTTGTATTATGTAGTGTATATGTATATAATGAGTACGAAATGGTTTAAAACTTATTTTAATATCTTGTTGGCCTCTTTATCTAGTTTATGCTTCCAAATTTAAAATCGGTTGATTCTAAATTTGGTTGATCGGAGTAACAAAATCCAACCTTGACTGTGAACTTAATATTCAAAGTATTTTTTTACCCGCTATACATAATATTATTGATTTTGTAAATAGTTTGTACGGCGAATAAAGTGCTTTGTATGCAGAAGGGTTTGTTGACTTTTTTTAAACCTTTTTATTGTTATAAGCAATTTTTTAGATTTGTTGTATGATTTTAAAAATGATTTTGCCCTTACTTATTTTTTCATATAAACTTTGTTCTTGGACAACATATTGCTTTCTGTAAATGGTAAAACAGGTGTATCAACTTAAAATAAACCTTTGTGTTAGTTGCCATATTCTATGATAATCAATTTTAAATAAATAAGCATGAACTTTTTCATATTTTTCAACAATGAAACAATATATATAATTAAAACTAACACACTAACTAAACTGAACTGTGCATTTTTAAATAAAAAATTATTCCTTTAAATAGACAACTTTTAATATTTAATGAAATATTAACTATCTTCAGCAAATTCCATGCACTAGAATAATATATGCACATATCTAATTAATATTTTATGAAGCATATCTTTTTATATAAAAATGTAATATATATTTTAAATTATATTATAAAAGTTTATTCTGTTTTTAAAAAAAATCATATTATAAAGTCAAAATGTGCCTTTATCAATTTTAAGAAATTAATTTCATCTTTCGTCTTTTTATAAAATTAAATATTTTTACAAATATTTAGCAAATAAAGCTAAATTTGTTGATACATATATTTAATTATTGAAGAAATAAATTTTAAACAAGTAATACGTAAAAACATTTTTAAGGCATTTCCTACTAAATTTAAACCTTAGACAGACCTGAAACTCCACAGTTTGAAGCCAAAAGCTCAAAATTTACGTTGAAAACAAAACCTTGTTTTTTAAATCATTTTTGATGCAATTTTATAGATTTGGTAAAATTCCATAAATTTTTCTCCAAATTTTGGCGAAATCTTGACATGAAATTTGGCGACTTATTTCAGATTTGGCGATAAAAATTAAAAATTTATAATTAATTATTTAATAAATGCATTTTCGAAAAAAAATTTCCAACATCAATTGTCATCCACTACCCGTTTACAGAAATGCATTTGAACATTAATATAATAATAAAAAAGTGTTCAATTAACGATTTGAAAAAAAAAATCCATATAATCATATATACCATATTGTCAAAAAGGATTAATAATGAAAGCAAGCTCGTTAGATTGCGCCACAGCATCTTCTTATCTTACCCGTTGAACTGATCCACTCTCATAGTGAGTCGGCGAGGAAAAGAAGGGCTAGTTGGAATCGAGGTTTTTAATTCCAATTTAGAATACGGATTAAATTACATTTCGGAAATATACCACTCATCTGGGGATCTTTTGATCATTTAAGTGAACTATAATTGAAAAGGCGTCCGCAAAGCTATTTTTTACTGCA
>JAPMOQ010052603.1:0-11300 GCA_026543055.1 Argiope trifasciata
ATCAGGCTTATTAAGTTATTTATTGAATCGGTATATGAATTATGTATTTGATTCACAGAAGTTCAAAAGCTTTGAACAGATTTAATTTCAAATAGTAGGAAATTTATCAACTGTTAAATTCTCTTATTGTCTTATGTGCTATTAATCAACTGAAATATACATTTACATGCTCAACTTCTCGTAAAAACATTAGAATCGTTTTTGATGGTAATAATTAAGTGTAATTTTTTAGAATGGAATCTCTATTTTAGATATTCTTTTAAAGTTTATTGATTTTCATTTGAAAACTATATTTAGTATACTTAGACGTGAATGAATAATTCAGAGAATTCAAGTGTAATACTGCAAGCGTTCTTGATGTATTTAGACGTATATTTTAAATTTACCACCTTTGTCGCCCCGTTAGTCAAAAAGAAAAGTTTTAAAATAGAAGCATTTTTTAAAAAATTTCAATATTGTTTCATTTTGATGTTGAATCTTATTCATAAATACAAAAAATCTCAAAAAACAAACAAACATATTATAGGCATATCCAACGTTGACATCTATTCATTGGAAAAATCTAATCTTAATATTCTAGTCACAACTATACGGGAAATTATATATATATATATATATATATATATATATATATATTTTGAAAAATAAGACAAAGGACATGATAAAATATTCCTACGTACGGTTTTTTATATGTATTTTTTGAATTTTAAGATGCTGTAAAAACAATTTTTTTGCTGCATCTTTCTAATTTTTAGAACGTTATAACGAAAATAAAGCCAACAGTTCTTTTATTTCTTGATTAATTAAAAAAAAAAAAAAAAACGCTTTTTTACCCTCTAAAGTTGCAAAGTACAAAGTCAGCATATCTCGTACACATAGAGACAAGAGTTTTTTCCTCGTGTTTACGCATCAAAAATTAGTTTAAATAGTAATAAATTTTCCCGCCAAATACTCTTGCCAACAGATAACATGTTTTTAGCAAACTTAGACTAATCACTCCCTACCTCCTTTTTTTCAAAAAGAGCTAAGCGTGATTTACTTGCGTTTTATGACCCGTACGAAAATGGCAGTACGCATTTGTCCTATTACCCAAGGTAAGTGCTGAGGGTTCCATAGCCCGTAACTGCCTTGTTGGGCTCCGTGGTGGGCGGTGCCGTCGGGGTCAGAATTACATTTTTTTTTCACGGGTTCTTTTGAAAACTTTTCTGGTGTGGAAGTTATGGAATCGGAGAGTTATAAGAAAAACTGCTTAAGTAAATTTGTAAAATGTCTAATTCTGATTCCAACTGATAAATCTAGAAACTTTTTTCTCCTTTCGCTGCATATAAGGGGATTACTGGTATTGGAGGAGAACAAAATTTGTTAAACAATTAGTTCTGGAGATTTCCTTATAGAAATTATGTCATCATCTCAAACCCAATCATTTCTCAACACGAAAACTCTGCCTGACACTCCCATCGCTGTTACTCCTCATAAAAGTTTGAACATTGTTCGAAGAGTTCTGATCTGAACCAGACTTGTTGAATACATCAGATTCTGATATCCTCGAGGGTTTCTCTGATCAAGCGGTAATTACTGTAAGAAAAAGTACAGAGTTTCAGCCTACTATTCACATAATTTTGATTTTACTTATTGAGGATGTTTATTGTAAACCTGTTTCCGTACCAGAAGATTGCAAATGTTTAAGGTATCCGACTACGTTAAAAGCACTGGTTATCGACCACTTGGGATATTTTTAAAATTATTATTATTTCTTATAGTTCAGACTTTCCTCTTTCGAAAGCAATTCATCTTGTATAAGAAAAGGAAGCCCTGACCATCTAGGGTCACATATTTTCCAGCTAAAATTTGTCTTTAGCTTCCATTTTCTCAAAACTTTTATTTTCATACAAATTCTGCACCATTAGCATTATATCACAAAAACTAATAGAGGTATTTACATAAAATATTCAGCACGTGTTATAAATGGTACGGGCAATGAAATGAATCAAAAGTTTCATTGCTGATAAAACACTTTGTGTTTCTAGAAAAATTAAATTATAAATTTATAGAAAAAAATGCATGTATATGTATATTTTTACCCATAATTTATTTTCATCTCAAGATTTTTCTTAGATGTTAGTTCATTTCATTCATAATTATATTGTATAACTTGCATACAAAGAAAAATAGGATGGCTGCATTACAATTTTGTGTAGAGTGTAAACCGTTTTGGTTAAATTTCATTAAATTTACTACGAAATTTCACATTTCTCAAAATATATTATGTTTTCAAATAAATGTTTTTGTGTTTAAAGTGTTATTAGTGACAATACATCTAAAAACCATAAATAGTTTTTAAAAAATTAAATTTTTCAAAAATTTTCCTTTGAACGAAGTCGGATGCCTTAAAGAAGCTGAGGGAAAAGTTTCTTTTAAATTCTCAAGAAATAAAAATTCTTGATAAAATGATGAAAACACAATAAAATTCTATTTTTTAGTTAAATCTCGAATTAAAAGTTTGAGTACCGCTAATACTCAAAGTTTGTACCGCTAATACTCAATAAAATAACTTCCTAAATTTTTTTATAAATAACGTATCTACTTTTAACCTCAATTGCTCAGGACAAGACTTTATATATGAAGAGAGATTTCATTGGGCACAATTTTCTGTAAAAGTTATAAAAAAAATCTTAACAAAATCCTAAAATCTAAATTCTGAAAAAAAATTTAAAATTTAAAAAAAAACCCTCATTTCTATTTTTTTTAAATTAAGTAACAGATTCAGCGTTTTCTTTTTTTCTTAGCAAAAACAAATTTGGCAAGATTAGTCCATAAAATAAAAATACCCAAGTAGATGGAGTCATACAAAAATGCCGCGAAAAAAATAATTACATCATACTAATTAAAATTTCATCACACCAGTTCCTAAACGATCGACTAATGTAATTTCATACAGCAATTAAATATAGTCAGAGTTGAAAGCCTGCTGTAGATCGTTCAGGTAATTGCTTCCAAACGATACATTAATAAGAAAAATGACTGTATATGTTATTAAAGCAGCTTTTTACAAGAGTCGATATATCGTTTTGGCGCATCAAATTCATCCTGCTATTTTCATATTTTCCATTGATCGATATTGCACATTCTTCTTTCACAACGCATAAAACTTTAAATATATACTTACCAGAAATAACTTAAAATAAATTCTTCAACACTAAAACATGTTTTTAAAAAATGAACTGTTTTTCTATTCACAATAAATACTGCGCAACAAGCATTTCGCATTGCCCCTTCTGTATGACTATTCCAGTATTTTAACGAATGATAGATAATGCATATTGTGAGAGAAAAAAAATAGGAAGGGAGGGGGGTATTATTGTTATCTTAATAATCGCTGGAATCCTTTACCCTTACTGACTATTATTTAGTATACGAACCAGATCAAACTGACAGACCCCCGGTTTAGTTTAGTTATATTAACGTCCCGTTTTAAAGCAATACTAGGGCTATGTTGGGACGGACCTCGTCATTTTGTGTCACGGACAGACGACGAGGGCGGCACCTGAACTGGCACCCACCTCTCCACACCAGCGGGAGGACGTTTGGCCAGACAGATTGAACGTGCAAGAGACCCCCTCACAAGGCGGTTCTGCGGTGGAACCGAGTCATGAACCTGAAACCCTCCGGTTTCGAAGCTGAGACCTCACCCCTAGGCCACCGCGGCCCAGTGGGGAGAACCTCGAAATGAGGATGAGATGTGTCGTGGCTTACGTGTAGGCAAATAAAGTTCAAGCTTTAAAAAAAAATAATCTTCTTTATTAAACATTTCTTTCAACTCACCCCTTTCAACATCAAAACTTTCCTTTTTAAATCACACACAATTCTAAACAAACACATCGCCATCTTTTTTCTCCTTCCCTTTTTTCCCCGTTGCCAATCCACAAAAAAAAACAACCAAAGAAACTACTTTTATATTTTTGGTTGCCATACAGGAAATATATAAAACAAATTAAAGAATGAATTTAAATAAACATAAATTTAAAATTTAGTGACCCTGACAAGTTTCCCCCAGAGTCATATTAGATCCAAAGATTTAATATGGCAAAAAAATAATAAGGGTCACATCATTTACCCTTATCAATAGACTTTCCCTACTAATAAATAATTTTCAAGTTCCAAAAATTCTTAAATTCTCTATAAAGTTCTAATTCATCTTCTATTTACAGTCGAGATAGCGCATCTGCATTGCTTAGTTTTGACCCTTTTATGTGACTTGCCTCGATGTCATGGCATTGAATGGCTATCGCCCATCTCTGCAATCTTGGACATTGGGGCACAGAACTCGTAAGAAACACTAGCGGATTATGATCGGTTAGCAAGAAGATCTTAGCTCCACAAAGTAAAGTTTCAAATCTTTTCAAAGCCCAAATAATAGCATACGCTTCTCGCTCGATTGTAGACCACTTCTGTTGTGTTGGACTCAGTTTCTGGCTTCCAAAAGCTATTGGATGTACTTTGTTTCCCTCATCCATTTGGCCTAGACAACACCCCACTGCTGTCTGCGAGGCATCCGTGTGCAAGTAGTATGGTTTCTCTATATCAGGAACTTTTAATTCTGTAATTCCACACAATGCGTCCTTCAACTCGTTGAATGCTTTTTCAGCCTCTTTACTCCATGGAATTTCATTCGGCACTTTCTTCTTAGTAAGTTCTGTTAATGGTAAAGCAGTTTTTGCAAAGTTTGGAATATATTGCCTGTAAAAATTGCATAATCCTAATGCACTCCTCAGTTCTTTCTTTGTCTTGGGAGATTTTAAGTTTTGAATCGCCTTTATTCTTTCTTCATCAGGTGCGTGCCCACCTGAACCAACTACATGTCCCAAGTATTTAACTTTCTGTCTTGAAAAATCACACTTGTCCAAATTTACGGAGAAATTAAAATACTCCAATCTTTTGAAAACTTCTTCCAAATGTTTCATATGCTCCTCCCACGTATCAGAAAATACTGCTAAATCATCAATGTAAGCACAAGCAAAGTCAGATATAGGTTGGACCATTTTAGACATAGCTCTTTGATAAGTTGCAGCAGCGTTCCTTAATCCAAACGGTAAAACATTCCATTGATACTGACCTCGGTGAGTTCGGAAAGCTGTTAAATGTTTGCTGCTTTCTTCCATTGGTATAGCCCAATATCCCTTCAACATATCTAGCACCGTTATAAAATTTTTCTTCCCTACTAAGAAATTCAACTCCATCATATTCTGCATCGGATATGCATCAGGTACAGTCAGTGTATTTAAACTTCTGAAATCTATGCATAACCTTATGGTTCCATCTTTCTTATGAACACATACTACTGGGTGTGCTATTTCACTTACTACATGTTCAATTAATTCTAACTCTAATAATTCATCTATTTGTGCATCCACTTCTCTTTTCAAATTCTCCGGTATCTTATAAGTTTTGGGTTTCATGGTTTTCTCTCCAGCTTTTAACTTTATCACATGCTCCCCCACTTTAACTCGTTTAATTCTTCCAGAAAACAACGTTTTGTATCGATATAGCAAATCCTTCAACTGCTTTTGCTGTGTCTCGGTTTTGGTATTCAACCTTCACTCTTTCTAATGCTTCATCATTTCTCTAAGCTATTGAAAGTTTTGGTGTTTCGTATATCTCACCGAATTCCTCATCAATATCATAAACCACTCCAACAGTCTGAATTCTTGCTTTGTATTCCCTCATCTTGTTTACATGGAGCAATCTTAAATTCCCTTCAGGCATCCTCAAATAGTAGGAATTTGGTTTTACTCTCCTCACAACTTCAACAGGACCTATCCATCTAGCATAAAGTTTATTGGTTGAGTCCGGTATTAATACAAGCACTTGATCTCCTGGTATAAATTCTCGAGGTTTCTTTCTAATATTGTAATATTCAGCGTACTCACTTTGTTGTACCTCACTTGTCAATTTTGCTTTTCTTGTTGCAACCTCTAACTTTCCTCTTAACTCCTTCAAATAATTCTCAACTGATCCTTTCAGGTTTAGAGGTAATAATATCTCACCAGTCCAAGCTGATTTTAATATCGACAGCGGACCTTTTGGTTCTTTTCCATACATCAGCAGAAAAGGTGGAACACCTGTCGTTGCATTTGGCACTTCTCTACAAGCCCATAGTAAAAATGGTATTTGTCTATGCCAACTTCTTCCTTCCTCTCTGATAGTGTGATGCAGCATATTCTTAAAAGTTTGATTCTATCTCTCAATTAAACCATTTCCTTCTGGATGGTACGGTGTTGAAAAGCGTGGACAAGCTCCTAGAATTTTTAAAAACTCTTGCGTTAAACTTGATGTAAAATTAGTTGCATTGTCCATTACAATCACTTCGGGAATTCCGGTCCTACTGAAAATTTCCAGCAGAGCTTCACACGTATTCTTAGCCGTCAAAGATTTTAGAGGGACTGCTTCTGGCCATCTAGAATGTTGATCCATCAAACACAGAATATACTTATGCCCCTGTGATGATATTGGTTCTACAGGACCTATTAGATCTACATTTACCACTTGGAATGGTAGTTCGGGACGACATACAGGTGTTATTGGAATCTTATCAACTGAACGATTTACTTTTCTGCATTGACAACTATGACAGTAACTACAATATGCTCTAACCTCCTTGCTCATACCTGGCCAACAGAATGAGAATTTGATCCTCTGAATGGTTTTCCGAGCTCCTAAATGTGCTCCAAATACTGATTCATGTGCAATTTCTAGTATCTTGTTCTTTCTAATTTCAGGAATCACTAGCTGTCTTACCTTATTTCCACACATAATCTCTTCATGGTATAGCATATTATCCTCCAACACATATCCTCCTTTGTTTTGCTTAGCCAACCTCCATGCTTCTTGAAGAGTATTGCACCTCCTTTGTTGATTCTTAAAGATCTCTGCTTTATTTCTGTTATTCTCTTCAGCATCATACTTCACTATTATCGGCTCCCCTTCTTCCATTTCATTATTCACACTCACATTCACTGCTTCATTTTGAGCATCTGATCTTAAGTTCACAGCAACTGTGACAGTTGGATTGTACATTCTCTTTTGTTCCTTCAATGCTTCATACGTTTCCATATCCAATAATATGTCAGCATCTAGTCCATCCAGAGTTGCCACTATCGTCTTAATTACAGGTGTAACATACGAATTCGTCACTAATCCAATTTCCACTTCTTTTAGTTCAGCCTTTAAACACGTACCAAACGCAGGTTGCAGCATTATGTATCCTTTAGAATCTACTTCTTTACCCACCACACTGCTTCTAAACACACTTATTTGTGCTCCTGAATCTACAATAGCTTCGTACTCAGTTCCTCCATATGAAATTTTTACTATTTTAAGATCAGACATCTTTGGCTGAACAGCAACCCCTTTCTGATTTTCCATTACAACCTCACCGTTGAATCTCGCAGTAAATACTTTGCTTTCGCTCTCCTTTTCTTCAAGAACTTTGACTTCCGCCACTTTAACCTCAGTCCTTCCTCTCCCTTCTTTCTTATCCCGACAAAATCTGGCCAAATGTCCTGCTCGCCCACAGTTGAAGCACGTAACTGGGTTTTTGAAAGAATTTCGCTTATCAAATCTCCTGTGATTACTCGACTCTTGTCTATATTCTTCACCAAAGATATGATTTCTTTTATTAAAATAGCTTTGTTTTTCTTGACGGAAATTTCTATACGATGGATACAAAGAGGCTTTATTATATTGCCTTGCATCTTCATATTCATCTAACTTCTCAGAAAGAGCATCAACAGCAACAATTTTACTCCAATAATCAATAAAATGTTGTTGAATATCTCTCGATACCTGTTCCTTCATCTGCTCCACAATAACAAGTTGTTTCAGACTTTCAAAATCACTAATTTTTAATCCCATAATCCACTCGTTGAAATAATTCGCCAACTCAAACCCAAAATCTCGCCAAGTATTTTCAGACGATTTACAATGACTTTTAAATTTTATTTTAAATGCTTCCGGGCTCAATTTAAATCTTTTCAATAATATACTCTTCACGTGCTCATAATCGTTTGGCTTTTCTTCAGGTTCCCTGGCAATTAAATTCGCCATTTCCAACGGCAATAGTCCAATTAGATCAGTTACCCAATTTTCCTTTTTAATCTGCACTCTTCCTGCTTGTCTTTCAAATAATATTAGATAAAAACTTATATCACCTTCTTTGGGATCAAAGTTATGCATTAACCTTTGCAATCCAACTTGTTCTTGCATCCTTTCATTTTGAGAACTCATTTCTCTTCCAACACCACTATTCACAAACGATGCCTCTATCTTCAACTTTTCTAATAAAAACTCATTTTCTTGTCTCTTCTTTTCCAATTCAAACTCATTTTCTTGTCTCTTGCTTTGTAATTCAAACTCATTTTGACGCTTAATTCCTTCCTCTCTTTCATTTACTATTCTTTCTAATAATTCTTTCACAAACTCCTCCTCATACTCCGTACTTCCTAGTATTATCTTTCTTAAATCAACAACTTTCATATCTTTCGTAATAGTTTCTCCTAATTCCTCCGCCAAACACTGCACATCTACCTTCTTTGATCTTCCTAAAAACGCCATTTCTAAACCAGCTCTTCTAAATAAACTTCAATAAATATTATAAATTATATACTTTCTTTCAACAACATCTATAATAATAAAAATAGCGTACTCTTCACCAGAGTCGAAATATTAGAAATCTTGGAATTCTTCAAATTCTCGAAATCCTTTCAAAGCTCACTTCTTCAAATTCGCTTCAAATCCATTGGGATTTTCCCGCGTATTTATGTAGTGGCTTACGTGTAGGCAAATAAAGTTCAAGCTTTTTAAAAAAAATAATCTTCTTTATTAAACACTAGCCACCTTTGGCGACCAGCTGGTTCGCCATGAGTAATGGGTTCTAACATTTTCAATTAAATCACATATTCATTAGCCTTGAAGAAACTCCGGGCATTGATTGGCCTGAAATTAATATTTTCTTTAAGATGATGGACGGAAAGTTCTAAAAGAAAGCGTTCTCCTAATAATATTCTTTCATTTTATAAATCAGTCAGTTTTAATGATTGATTTAGAAGACTGATTGATGTAGCAACTTTTATTTAAAATATTAATAAAAATATTTTGTAAAATATGGCTCACAGAGCAAAGTATGAAGAAATCTAAAAGCCATTATTCATAAATGCATTATTTAACCCAAACTACATAAAATGTAATTATTTACTTCATTTAGATCAAATTAATAGTATTAAACAATATATATGCCTATTAATAATATTTTACAAATTGGCCATTGGAAAGGAATTTGAATGCATATCCTGTATAAATTCAGTCCTGTATAAATAAAGATAATTATTCAATTAATGATTTAAATATTGCAAACTATCATAGAATCCTTTGCCTTGCATTTTTTAAAGAAAATATCACATTTTATATTTATTTTATTTATCCAGTCATGTGCTAAAAGTTGCATTTCTTCCGATTTAATTTGCAATGATAGTTTATTTTTTTTTTTTATTTGAACTTCCGTCAAAATGATAGCAACACGGTGATAAAATCTAATTTTTTCAATTTGACGTGCTCTTACGGATTTTATAGAAACCTTAGCTTTGCCATTATTTTTTAAGAAAATATCACATTTTATAATGAAAAAATATATTATTGATTAATGATACAGATATTGCAAACGATAATAGAAATATCCCATTAAGTCGGATTCCAATGCATATCTTGTCTAAATTCGACCAGGTTTACAGTAAAGAAGATTTATTGAAGTAATTATTTAGATATTGCAAACGATCATAGAATCCTTTGCTTTGCATTTATTTTTTTAGAAAATATCACATTTTATATTTATTTTATTTTATCCAGTCACGTTTTAAAAGTTGCATTTCTTTAGATTTATTTTGCGATGATATTTTTTTTTTATTTGAACTTCCGGCATTCTTTTATTTTATCCCATCACGTGATAAAAACATGGTTAAAATATTTCTTTAAAAATTCGATAAAAATAGAAGCTTACGTTATAAATTAAAATATCTGATATTGTTAGAAAGCTAATTATTTTATCTTTAAATTGATACAAAAATCATGTTTGTGCAATAATATTTTTGGAAGTTATAACGGAAAAACGTCGAAATTTCCCTTAAATTTTAATTAATTCAAATTCTAATTAAAAATTCGAAAAAAGGGCTCCGAGGTGCACATTCCCGACCTCCAAGGTATACATGTACCAAATTTGGTAGCTGTAGGTCCAACGGTCTGACCTGTAGAGCGCCAACACACACACATTGAAATTTATTATAAGTATAGATTTCTTTCAACATCAAAACTTTCCTTTTTAAATCACACACAATTCTAAACAAACACATCGCCATCTTTTTTCTCCTTCCCTTTTTTCCCCGTTGCCAATCCACAAAAAAACAACCAAAGAAACTACTTTTATATTTTTGGTTGCCATACAGGAAATATATAAAACAAATTAAAGAATGAATTTAAATAAACATAAATTTAAAATTTAGTCACCCTGACAAGATGTTTCCGGAATAGTGGTTGGATCTCTCCAACCAATAAAAGCTAGGGGTTTGGCCCTCCCATCGATGACGGGACGTACCCCCAACGGGGAGGGTTGTACCGTGGCCGGTGATGGCCTTTAGAACTCAATCGTACTTCCCGCCAATGTTGCTGTAACGATGGTCCGGTCATTCAGTCTTTGCGTGGTTAATCCGTGTGCCTTAAGGCCTAATCACACGGTGAAAGTTCGTCAGCACTTTTCCGTTTCTACCCTCAAAAAACCGGTCAAGCAAGTTTCATAATTGACAACTTTTTCTAACCAGCTCGAAAATGTCGTCGGAAATATTGTCCGCAAACGAAATTTAAAAAATCATGTGAAACTTTGAAGTGACGTCACTTTCGTTGTCGTTTGCTGACGGAAAGAGCCGACGATATTTTGCCCTATGATAAGGCCTTTAAAGGCGGGTCGGAGGTCAAAGATGTGACTTACCCTTATTGACTTTTTTTTTATGCATCCGGTGAACAAGCCTTTACGAACCATGGTTTCAAATTATCATATTTTATCTTGAGGGAAAACAAAACAAAACAATTTTTTCAACTTCACGAAAAAATTAAAGCACTTTTAAGATGCTTAAAAAAAGTTTTCAAATTCAAACACATTACGCAGTCTGATACTATTATCATAAACCAAATACACAAGGAAATACGAAAAACATTATATTTTAATTTTTTTAATCTGTATTTTAAACTTTATAATCGAA
>JAPMOQ010052604.1:0-29761 GCA_026543055.1 Argiope trifasciata
TATCTCGCAGATCGAAATTGGGATTGACTTGAACAGAAAAAAAAAAAATTTAGAAAAGGACGGAGTTCCCGCATTACACAATCGCGAATGATATTATTTCGTTTCTGGAATTTATGACTACAATATTTTATTTTTGCAATCTTTAAAGAATGCCATTTTTTTAGATGGGAAAAAATAACTAAGAAATTTAAATATTCCCGTATTTTTCCAAGTTTTTATGAAACTTTTCAGATTTCCCATTATTTCCCCGGTTTTTTAAGACTATTTTTAAATTCTCTGTGCCTTTTCGATTATCCAGGTTCTCCGGGTAGTGGAACAAACCTGATAAAATGTCAGAACTCACAGATTTTCAAAGAGTGCGAACTCGACTAGCTGGAGCAACTGTCACCAAAACATTCCCCTTTTAGGCGTTTCTAGAGGCATGGTGTCTAAAATCATGACAGCGTACACAAAGAATGGTAAGACTCAAAAAAAATTTGCTCTGCAAAGCAAAAGAGAGGCCGGGCGGAGAATCTGATAGAAAAAGAACGGATATTAAAGCAGAATGTAATATCTAAATAGAAAACAATGGCAGCCAAAGTGACCGCAAAGCTCAATCGGCATCTGTATTCTCCAATTTCTGTAATTACAGTAGAAGGCATCTTCATAAAATGAGTACAGTAGAGCTGCAATTTCCAAGTCACTTGTCACAGATGTCCGATGACGTACTTATAAAAACCTGGTTGATTGATAAATGGAAAACAGTTATACTGCCATATAAATCATCTTCCAAGCTTTTCCCTACAACACGAAGGCTACATGTATGAAGGATACTAGCACAAATATATGATCATGATTGTCTACTTTCAACAGTCAGAAATGAAGGCCGGTCTTCCAGTCATAATCCTGAGAAAAAAGATTACTTTAAAAGTAAAGTGGAAGTAAAGAGGAGGTTTAGTTGACCAAGTTCCTTCTATGGTGCATTGTTTTTTCTTGCAAGAGTTGAAAATTTCCAGGATAATACCCCTATTCATGGAGCAAGACTATTCCAATCGTGGTTTGATAAATATGAAGATGAAGAGACACTTCTACCTTGTCTCGCATAGTTCCCCGATCTCAATGTAAACGAACCGTAACGGACGATTTTAGTAATCAATCTGGAACAGATATCATTCATTGTCACCTCTCCCAGAGCATTCATAATACCTCCAAGAAAAATAGTATCATATTGATCTGAACATTATTCATAACTTTTATGAATTTTTAGCAGGCGAATCCAAATTGCATCACATAGCAAAAAGTCGCCTCATGCCTTATCAATAAAGATTTTTTTATTCATTTGTAGCGTTTCCATTACTTTGATAACCATCGTTCGTAAACGATCTTTTGAGATAATGATGAATGATACAATAAAATAAGAATTAATAACAGAATTTACTTCTACAATAAATATATTTGGTTCAACAGTTTACAGCGCATGAATTTATTTCTATTATCAAATGGCAATTAATTCCTTCACTGCTTAATGAAGGATTGTATAAGCTTTTGAGTTATACAATGAAATGCATTAATAAATGAAGCTTCAATTAAATGAAATATGCCATTGAATCAGAAAATTCCTAAACAGTACCATAAAAGCATTTTCCATAAAATAATAGAACAAAAAATTAAAATGTATCATTCTGCAATTATTCATAGAACAATGGATCAAAGACACCATTTAACTTATCCAAGGATATTATTTTTTACAATCATCAAAAGATCTAATGCCTAGAAATTTTATAAAGGATAATCAACATTTTGGAATCAATATTGATAGTTCTAATGGTAACAGTGATAGTTCCCAAAAGCAACATTTCATTCTGACCACTATTTTTATAGTAATATATATCAGAGTGAAAAAATGATTTTACCCAGGTATAAACGTCTTCATTTATTAATGCAGATTTTAAAGATATGATGAAATTTTACCCTAATTATGAAATATATCAATTTTAATAGTAATGATTACCAAAGGGAAATTTATGACTTAAATGTAATGAATGTAAATTTGACCAAATTTAATTCATAATATTTGAAAAGCAGTTTCATGCTAAAACACAAAATAGATTTTAGATAAGTTACATGGTATTCCAAATATAAATTGTTTTTTGAATAAATTTCAAAAAGGTGATAGCAACCTTACTTTTTTCTCAACTTCAGTGAAAAGCTTCTGGGGTGTAATATTATCAGGAGGTTTTCCAAATCCGAGAGATATCAACATTTCTCTTAACTCCTTGGCAGTTTTGGATTCACTCTATTGGATGAAAAAGTAGTCATTCATCATAAATATTTTAAATTACAATCTAAAAAATGCAGGTTAAACTCATTGTCAATAGAATTAAAACATTGTTATTTACATTACCACATAAAACAGTATCTCCAATATTGATTTTGAGCTTTCCATAAGGTTTGACAGGTTCCTTCTAGTAAATAAAGCATGATCATGTGGCTCTTCAGGATAATTTAAAAATAGAGTTTCATTAGTTTTTCAGTAATAAAATTTTTTAAGTAATCAATTATTCGACTTTATTCCATAAAATAATAATTAATGGAACCGAAGAAAGAATGGTATTATACTTTTTTAAAAACGAAGGTGATAAAGCTTTGAAATTTAAAACGATTTTTGAATACAGTAAATATACCAAATTCAGTACAAATATCCTTTTAACAAAACTCTAAATTCTGGAAGAAAACTATACAATAAACAATTAATATATATAAAAAAATTTAAGTTAATTCCTACTTATGTGAACACAGAAATTTTTTAATTTAGTTTTTATTAAATAGTTACAATTACTACATATTATATATATGACTCTTACTTTTGTTTGTTACTATTTATTCGCTTTCTATTTTTTCGTTTCTAATTTATAACGCTGATGGTGGTCTATAATTTCTCTTCACAAGAATTGAACTCTCATTCTTCACTTTCATGTGAAAAATACTGAAATCCTTGTATTTTATCGATTGAGCTATTGCTTGTTGATTTCAATTTTCATTACAAATTGCTAAAACTCTAAAGTATTAAAAATTAATTTAATTTAATTAAAAAACTAATATTTGAAAATAAAAACTGTATTAACATCAATGTCATCCACAACAAGTTTTTTTTTTAATGTATTAGAACTTGAGTGGATAAATAAAAAGTATCTTATTAATGATTGAAAATTTTGTACAAATGTTCAATCGTTAATAAAATAAGATATATGTTCAAGATAGATATAGGAAGAATGCGAAAAATATTATCAAGAAAATTATTTGATAGATTATCAAAATATCATTCAGTTATTAAAGATTATAAAGTAAAACCAAATTCTGCTAGTTAAAATTAATTTTAACTTAAAAGTCTAAATAAAACATTGAAATTGCTAGCATTATGATTCGTCGCAATACTACAAGAATTGAAATTGAGAAAATTATATATTGAAGGAAATAGTGGTTAGAGTAATAAGTTATTTTTACTATTAGCTTATTGCTCTAAACCACTTACATCCTATTAAGTTATTTTGATATTACTCACTCTAATTGCCTAGTATACTGAGGCTGCCCGATATTTGGTGGAACTGAGAATTGCCATTCGACGAGCCATCGATGTGGGCATGCTGTATTCAGTTATAAGAGCAGTGTGACCCGCCTCACTTATCAAATATTTTGTAGTGATGGTCATGTCGAACATCTTTTACTTCAAAATAAATAAACAACGTTATAGTGATTTGTTTCATTGTTTGCATTTGCCCAATCCACACAAAACCTTTCAGTATGACGTTTGGCGACCTCTTCCGTAACTTTCGGAATTTTTTTTTTTTATTCATGGTAAAAATCAATATCCAACAGATCACATCCGCATAAGTAGAACCCCCCCCCCCTCTTTTTTTTCTGAATATTCAAAGTTTGTATGAATTTAAGATGCAACCTGCAGATAACTTTCATGCCATAAAGATTTTCAACCTCAGCAAATTGACATAGCAGAAAATGCATTAATTGACATTCAGAGAACATTCACAGCATTTGAAAATATAATGATCGATATCAGAATTAAAATGTCCCCTCTTCCAGTATATAGGGCCAGCCTAAACAAAAGCCGAGTCTGATGTCAGATTGACTTGTATGTCCTTGAAACAATTTTTTTTTTCACCTCAAAATTTACTGCATATTAAATTTCACTACACTGTACAGACTACTATAGTAAAGACTGAAGGATTATAGACAAACCTCGTCAACCCTTAACTGGGGAGGTGAAATTTTAGGACTTAACTGGGGAGATGCGGTCTACGAGACCGTATTTCATTTATCCTCGAATAAAATTTTCTGATAAATTTATTGGTATGAAAAACTGCCAATTTATTTTGAAGATATTTTTCTTGATTTATAGATATGTTTTAGAAATTTTTAAAAATATATTATCAATGAAAAAAGTAAATGCGTTGGAATATACATTTTCCTCTCAAATTACACAATAAATATTCTTGAAAAAACTTATTACTTTTTAAGTTATATTTATTTTTTCAGTATATAAAGGTATATAAGTAATAAAGATCTGCAGTATATAAAGGTATATAATTTAAAATTCAACAATTATATGAGAAATAAAAAAATTTATAATAGGTAAAATTGGCCCTTTTTTTTTAATCGGCTTTTGTGACTTTCATAGCACGGTTAACCAGGGCATTTTAAATATATAGCTTAAGAACTAGTATAAAAATCAACCTATATATATGTATATTGGTATATTAATATATTTTATAGGTTTTTCAAAATACGTTATCACTAGAAAAATTAATTATGTCTGAATATACATATCAGAATCAGTTGAACGCGAACTTTCATCGAAAAACTTTTCAGTTTAATTATCCTTAATACTAAAATCACTTTCTGCTTCATTTAAGAGTTTCTGGAGGACTGCTTCATACTAGGATCAGTAAATTAAATGATATGAGGCCTAAGTTTTAGCGTCATCTGCTAAGCCTTGTTTGTCACGGGGACACTAACAGGGGGAGCGGTCTTACAGACTGAGCTCGAGGAAATAACTGAATTACATTAAAAAACATCCGCTGAAACCGGTTGAAAAAATGAATGCGTATTGAAGTTCACAAATCAGGAAGCTACAGGGTCAATGCATTCAACTGAGCTAAAAACAGAATAGGGGTGACCGAAAGCCCATCGGTAGCGGTCCCACAGACCGCATTGTCCCCATTTAAGGGTTAAGACAAATTCCAAGGCCCCATCAAAATTCGTTCATCTTAAACCTTTCATATTAACAGTAATAAAGAAGAAATTCAAAAAAGAAAGGGAAAAAAAGGACCATACTAGCAACGCAGTATCACAGAAAACCTTTACTGAAAACTTATTACATTTTCGCATTTTAACTTTAAAATATTGCATTATAGACATTTGCTTTGTATTTTTATCACGCACGACATTCTTTAAAATACAAATGTAGAGCGTCGATATAATTTAAGTATGTAGAAGAATTTTCATGTTCAAGTAAAAAACAATGAACAGTATAAAAAGCGATTGTTGGTTCCAACAAAATCGACATTTTTATACCAGGGCCTTCATCATCCAATTTTGAATAATTTTCTTCCTCCGTATCATTTTCGTCATTCATTATTTAATCCATAATATCAAAATCGTTCAGTTCCTCTGATGTGTCATCATTCATATTCATATAATCCTCAGCTGTTACTTTGGAGAGGGGGATCCTCTTACTTGAACTTCAAATGCCACAACAAATTCATTAATTTCATCTTAATTTCCTCATTTTTCAATTTCCTCAACATTTTCTGAAGTTGTGAAACCATAATGTTTAAAGGAGCTTTTAATTATCTTTGTCGTAACTACTCCCCAGGCATTCTTTAGAATTGTTAGAGCATCCAGCATATTCATTTGAAAATGAATGTTTTTATCAAACGAAGTGTTAGCTCTTTTGATCATCTTTTTCCGACCGAGTTGCTTAATGCAACAAATGATGCCATGATCGAAGATTGCAGCTTAGATGTCATTTCTTTATAGATTGTGTACCTATATAGGAGTAGTACAATTAATAGAAAATTATGAATTTATTGTTAATTTAGAAGAGTGTGTGGTCGCTAGTTATACAGTGATGGTTACATTAATATGCTGAAACTTTTGTACTAATAGGCCTATATTCATAAAAAGTATACCTCATAAAAGAAAGTAAACAGCTCTGGACAAAAAGTAGCTGTAAATGGTTATTAATACCTGGTTATTTTAAGGCTATTTCATCTACAACTGACAAACATTTTCATCGAAAATAATTTGCAATAATAATTTTACAAAATTTAATTGAAAAATATAAATTGCTACATACTAACCAATTCAATTTTCATTGTTTCTTTTTTTTGGGGGCTTTTTAGAACGCAAAATCTTTCCAGCTTCAAGTTCTTGACAAAGATACACTGAAAATTAAATAGATTTAGTGTTTTTTTTCTTTTTTTTCTTTTTCTAATTTACCACAAATGTTTAATTTTTCCAATCAACTAAGAACAGCGTTATTATGAAAGTAGCAAACAAAAAATAAGGCTTTTATAAACTTTTCTCTCCTAAATAATTATTAAATATATTAATTTAAAATTGTAAAAAAAAAAGTTAATCTTTAATAACACTAGAGAACAGTAATTTCATTGCCTTAAATCTGTGATTTGTTTTTGAATAACTTTTAGTCTCAAGGATCCAAAAATAGGCCGCAGTTTATCTTCTATCACGTTAACTTTTAAAATTAACAATACCCTCTCAATTTTAAAAGTCATATAAAATGTGCATATAAAGAAAAATAAAAGGGAATACTTACCATTCACAAAGCATTTTTATATACAAAGGCTATATATAGACAGGTACTACAAATTAAATTGCGTTCATACAAATATTACAGTTTTATTTTTGTATTATTATTTTATCAAACGGTACATGTACATAAAGGGGTAAAAACTTTCATTTGGAGCCTTTCTCTGCAGTGGAATCTATGGAAATCTCGTTTGCTGCTCCAAAGTGAGTCAGACATTTGTACAACAGCAAAATAACCCACACACACACAGCATTATTCTGCTATCGATCATCGTATGTGGGAAATAAAATTCCTTTTCAGAAGTAGATTCAAGATGAGCGAATAGCATTCATGTGCTAGTTTTAAGAAATGAAAAAAAGCAAAGAAAGGAGGCAACAATTTAATGTTATTCGAAATAGCATATTAAAAGAAGGTTTTTATTAACTCGCAGAAAAAAAATCTTCATCATCTAGAGTTTGACAAGAAAAATTTGTATATTAAGGGGGGTTATATTATTTTGAAAGCTCTTTAACTGAAAATCCTACAAAATTAAGGACTCGGGAGAAATAAAACACAAATCATTTTATTATCATGATACAAATAATTTAATTATTACTTAACAAAAAAATTTTACAAAGCAAGACTACTTTTTTAATTTATTTATTTTTGCCAATTCAAGTTTTTGGGCATCAATTTATGCAACTTCTACATATATTTCAGCCATCAGATTCTTGATGCTAATGGACCTAATACGTAACACAAATAAGGCATTACATTTCTGTACAGTCTAACATACATTTTTTAGCTATTTCACTGAACATTAGTGAACATATTTGAATATATCATTGAATGAATTAAATAAGGATTGTGACGGAATAAGTTTAAACGCCCATAAAAATTCAGCTTTAAACTACTGTTCTTGAACTAAAACGACCGAAATCGGTTTACTTTTTGATATAAAACTAGTCGTTTTTGAGTTTGATGTGTCATTTTTTTCTGCATTCCTTTTAGATATTAAATCAATTATGACTCTTTTTGAACTGGCATACGGAATTGTATATATGTTTGAAATGACTAATAAGAGCCTGTTTTACCATATTAGATTTATCATCTTCTAACAAAGCTAACAGTACACAATAAATAGATTTTGTGGAACTTCTCGAATTCATTTAGCAAAATCAGGAATTAATCGTTTATTCGTTCAATTAAATACATATTTTGAGCAACTCATTGTTTAAAAAAATTCTCTCATTTACTTTGAATAAGCTCACATTTTCTCCAATAATAAAGTAAACATTCAATAAATTCAAGTATGGAAGACTAAACACCACCGCGCTGCTTCCACAAACTGAATGTTACAGTCAGAAAAGCGTATTTTATTCTTTCAAGTAGTTACAATTCGGGAATCTCATGGGAAATCTAGCAAATCGAAATTAGACTTATCTAAACAAAAATAAAGGGAAAAGAGTAAAAAAGAAGCGAGTTACCACATTACGCAATCGCGTTTTTTGAAGAGGTGATTGCGATCTTTTATGGTTTCAACCTTTAGAGACCGGCATAATTTGGAAGTGGGGGGAGGAATCATAAATTTAAAATTCCCTGCATTTTTCATGTTTTTTGAAAAATTACAATTTCCCTGCATTTTTCCGGTTTTTAAATTCCCTGTGTTTGCAGGGTTTCCCAAGTTCTCCTAGTGGTACGGCAACCCTGAAAGTACGTCATTACGCACCATTATTCATATAAACTCATCATAAAACAGCACTGAAATAAAACACCTACGTTTCTAAATATTAAAACTATTTTTAGTTATAGTATCAACATTTAGGTATATTATGAAATTCAAGTAATAATGTTTAAAAGTAAATTATTAAAAAGGTTAAACTAAAAAAAAACAACAATTATAGGCTGAAAAATAGTCTTTAATTTAAAAATAAAATTTCACAAAATTATCTAACCTCAAACTAAAAGCATTTTTTAAGTAATTCAAAATGCTACTAAAATTTTTTTTTAAAAAGCATATGCATAAAAAAATAGAAAAAAAAATGTCAAACTTTATGGCACTTCTTTTTTTATGAATTGCATTCGTATACATTGAAATAAATCCGAAACATTCTAACACTCCTTCAATATTTATTCCATTTAATCGCCATGAAACCAACTTCATTGCCATGCTCTCGAATCAAATACTCAAATATTCTATTCATATAAAATCCAAAATAAATTCGAATTATAAAGGTCTATCATTCCATCGAAAAACATGCCTTTCTGAGAAGGGTTCTGTACCTCCAAATTAAATCAATGGACATTGTATGACTAATTCTCAATGGTTATGAAAATTCGATCAAAATAGAATAATAGATAAGATCGATGAGCATCAAATTTTAGAGAACTTTCGAATGACGGGTGAAGTATCCTACTACGAAAAATAATAATACTGAACTTAAATATAAAATCTATTACGAAACATATTAGAAAGTCGAAACGAAACAATTTTGTTTAATGTAAAACTAGGAAAATTATTCAGTTTTGAATTTCTAGAAGATATATTACAGAGTACATACCTTAAAAAGGAAAATCAACCCAACATATACTCAACTCGTATATAATTTTAAATAAATCTGATTAATGAAGATCTATTATTTCATCAACACATATGCTTTTTTCAGAAGAAAAACCGAGAGCTTGATTGAAAGTTCGATAAGCAAAGAACGTTTGAACTAGTTTGATAGTTGGAGGAAATACTAAGTCACCAAAGTTTAGTGCTTTAGGGAGCACTATTATTCTATATGTTGGTTGCTTCCCATTGTACATTTCTCTCGCTCTTAAAAGCGGCAGGGGAGGGATTTTTTTTCCACAATAAATGACATTTGCGCAGAGTTTCCATCATATGAGAGCTGCTATCATCTAAGTAGAAACCACATGTTGGAAATATATCACATGTGTGAGAAACATTTATGATCGGCGATAAAATTTTATTAAAATTCCAGTCTCGTTTAAATATATTCAAGGTCATCTTAAAATTCCTAGTTTGAAATATCGTAATCGTTATCTTTATATTTTGAACTGAAAATATCGAACAGTTATTGTTGAGAGCTCTGAAAGACTTCAATTCGATAGAAGTTGCATTTTCTATTCAGTTGAAAAATGAGAGCACATTCAGCACCATACAAATATTAAAATTTAACAACTATGTGCTGTTGAAAATTTCAATTTTGCACTGTTACTTTTACATTTGCTTAAATACAAAATGTGATAATTATCAGTAATACTGATTTTGAACAAAACTTTTTCATGGAGAAATAATGCTTCAAATCTCAGCTGTACTTAGTTGTTAATCTATCTTAGTGAGATACAATATTTTCCATTTCTTATTAAAGGAATTTTTTTAAAATTTGGTTTGTTCTATAAAATTATTTATATAATAGGGGTGAGACTTTCGTCTGCTTAAAAGAGTAAAAAGATTTAAAATGCATACTTTAACAACAACAAATGATGAAACAATTCGATTTTACTTACGATTTTTCAAAGCTTTTCAAGAAAATAAAAAAATAATAATAAATGAAATAAGGATTCTAGTATAAACTATTAATCCGAATTTAGTTTCAGTGCTTTACAAGAAATCCATCACAAAATTTAAATTTACAAACACGTATAGAAACAAAAAGTGCTTTAGAAATGAGCACAACGCTCTAATATAAATAAGTTAATTCTTTAGAAAAGAATAACATATTCTAAATACTATAAAAATGTTTTAAGTAGTGCTTAGTATCCAATGCCGAAGAAGTGCGTTTGAAGTTCAGTTATTTGCGAGGTATTTAAACTCAATTTACAAAAAAGTATTAAAAATTATCTTAAATTTACTCTTACTATTAGTTTGGAAAATTTTATAATTTTGATTTAAGAATTTTCTTCCAAAATGACTTGCTCAAAGAAAATTAAGCTCTTCTCATGCAAACATTCAATTCCTCTCGTATAATACTTTTCGACCTCAATCCTCCCAAGGGGAAATCCTAAAAAATGAAGGGCGAAAATAAACGCTCAAATTTTCTTCAAATTCCAACCTATTTTCCTTTACAAACGGTGAAATTAACGCAAATGCACCAATGACAACGCCGAAAAAAAAAAAAAAAAAAATAGATAGGCAATTGCGAGTATCCATTCAATGTTTCGCAATTCTTCGCAGACCATGATTCATCATCATGATAGCGATTTATCATTAAAAAAAAACTTAAATGTTGAAAAATTGACTTTTCCAAATTAATTAAAAATTCATTTTCAATTGCTGTGAAAAAAATTATATGTATACAAGTACTGTTATTTCCCAATGAACTTGTAACCAATCAACATAAATTGAAATGTTTATGTTTTATATCAAATGTTTCTTATTAATACTTTTTCTGTGGATCAAATTTCAAAACTTTTGCACATAAATCAGTAATACACTATTCTCTGAACAAGCAATCAAAGAACAAGAGTTAGTAAATATTAAATATTACAAAATAAATTCAAAAAAAGAAAAAATTTCATTTGCTATTACTTTATGAGCTCTTAATTTTCGTACTAACCGCCTTTGGCAACCAGCTGATTCGCCATGAGTAATGGGTTCTAAAATTTTCAATTAAATCACATATTCATTAGCCTTGAAGTAACTCCGGGCATTGATTGGCCTAAAATTAATATTTTCTTTAAGATGATGGAATGAAAGTACTAAAAGAACGCGTTTTCCTAATATTCTTTTATTTAATAAATCAGTCAGTTCTAATGATTGATTTAGAAGACTGATTGATGTAGCAACTTTTAACTCAAATATTAATAAAAATATTTTGTAAAATATGGCTCACAGAGCAAAGTATGGAGAAATCTAAAACTCATTATTCATAAATGCATTGTTTGACTCAAACTACATAAAATGTAATTATTTACTTCATTAAGGTCAAATTAATAGTATTAAACAATATATATGCCTATTAATAATATTTTACAAATTGGACATTGGAAAGGAATTTGAATGCATATCCTGTATAAATTCAATCCTGTATAAATAAAGATTATTTATTCAATTAATGATTTAAATAAATCCTTTGCCTTCCTTTTTTTAAAGAAAATATCCCATTTTATATTTATTTTATTTTATCCAGTCACGTGCTAAAAGTTAAAAAGTTAGTTCTTAACCTTTAATTTGCGATGATAGTTTTTTTTTAATTTGAACTTCTGTCAAAATGATGGCAACACGATGATGAAACCTAATTTTTTCCCTTTGACGTACTCTTGCAGATTTTATAGAAACCTTAGCTTTGCATCTATTTTTTTAGAAACTATCACATTTTATAATGAAAAAATAATATTGAATTAATGATACAGATATTGCAAACGATAATAGAAATATGCCATTAAGTCGGGATTCCAATGCATATCCTGTCTAAATTTGATCAGGTTTACCGTAAAGATTTATTGAATTAATTATTTAGATATTGCAAACGATCATGGAATCCTTTGCGTTGCATTTATTTTTTTTAGAAAATATCACTTTTTATATTTATGTTATTTTATCCAGTCCCGTGCTGAAAGTTGTATTTCTTTAGATTTGATTGGCGATGATAGTTTTTTTTTATTCGAACTTCCGGCATTCTTTTATTTTATCCAGTCACGTGATAAAAACATAATTAAAACATTTCTTTAAAAATTCGTTAAAAATAGAAGCTTACATAATAAATTAAAAAAAACTGATACCGTTCGAAAGCTAATTTTTTAATCTTTAAATTAATATAAAAATCATGTTTGTGCAATGATATTTTCGGAAGTTATAGTGGAAAAACGCCAAATTTCGCCTAAATTTTAATTAATTCAAATTCTAATTAAAAATTCGAAAAAAGGGCTCCGAGGTGCACATTCCCGACCTCCAAGGTATACATGTACCAAATTTGGTAGCTGTAGGTCCAACGGTCTGGCCTGTAGAGCGCCAACACACACACACATTGAGCTTTATTATAAGTATAGATGACACTCCAACTCTTTAAAAATAAACTAAAAATAAAAATATTTAGTAAAAATGAAAGAAACATAACTATATTCAAAATACTTTTATGTGAGGACGAAAAATGCAATCAATAAGTTCCGTAGTAATAAATGCTACTTAACGGAAATCCCCGGAATAACTTTAAAAAAATATGACAGGCATTTGTTTTGTTTCATATGACTGCAAAAGATTATGTCTCACTCTGAAAGAAGCAATTTCAGCAATTCTCCAAATTTTGAACAATTTGTCACTAATTCTTTATAGAACAACGCAATTTTTAATTCTGTAGAAATGAAGACTATTTATGTGATCTATTTATATAAACTTTGAAGATCTAAGTTTATATAAATCGATCACAAAATTTTAATTGATTTTAATCACCTAAATTTTAATCAATGTATTAAGATTTCTCAAATTTTTTCATATATCGAACAGTTTTTTTTTATTATTTAGATATCAGAGCTTTTTGCCTTCTCGGCAACAATAACTGCATAGCACTGTATTACATAGAAACATCTTGCCGCCAACGAAACCGAAAAGAGAGAGAATGGACTTAAAAAAAAATAAGGAAATGAGAAAATAATTTATCATAAAACAATTCTGATGTTAATAAGGAGAAAAAAATAGAGCACACAGGATTCCTTGTAAGTATTGCAAATTGATTTTAAAAGCAGTGGGAAGAAGAAGAAAAGTTAATTCCAGCATAATTTAAATATTAAGGGGCTAAGAGTATAAAAAGAAAGCTTTACATGATGTATATAATACAAATCCTTTATAGCTTCAAATCATAAATTTGAAGATGTAGAAATTGATAAATATCCTCCTCGGTTCAGAAATTAACCTTGAATTAAAAATTTTATTAATTTTGGAGATAATATAATCTAAATACCTAAATATATTAGAAAAAAGTTGAAAAGTATAAAGTTCTATTTTTTGAGAAAATTAGTTTTTCCCAACAAAATATTTAAACATATTCTGTAGTAAACAAATTTATTTAATATTGCTTTTAAAATACTGATCTGTTTCAATAATCATGCCTCACATTTTAAAATAGTACTGTTTAGTAACCCCTTCAGACAGCAAGAGGGCTACAATGCAATCTTTATACTAAATGTTTCCCCCCAGAAGGAAGCTTACAAACCAAAGTTAAAACATTATGCAAAAGAATCACCTAGCCCACATCTTATGTACTGCGCATTGCATTACTTGACATAGACATTTGCTAAGGAACATAGACATCTCCTGAAATAAAAAATCGCAAGCAATGAACTTGGAAATGAAAGTGTTTAAGTAATAGAGGTATTGTATTCATCACGCAAAATGGTATATATTTCCCCACAAGGAAAGCGAAATAACAAAGCTTCATTTGAAGATTTTCAGTTACATAAAATCGCCCTTGTCACAAGGAAGGATAAGAGGTATCAATTTCTTGGAAAGGAGACTCCCTCCTCGGACAGCAGTGCACATTTGGCTGTTATTCATGCGGCCTACTGAGCGATTGAGGAGTTAGTGGGGGGCGAGGAGGATATTGTCCAACTCTTCTCTCATAACATGTGAAACACGTCTGCCAAGATCACCCCATGCATATTTTGCGGGATCTAAGTCCAGGAATATACAGTCCATTCGAAACTTCAATATTTTCCCTTTCAAGTGTCTCCGATATTTCAGCGGTCCTGTGTAGACCAGCATTGCGTCCCTAAACGGTAAGTCTACTCCGACAGCACATCTAAAAAGATGAATATGGTTTAGAATAATATCTCTAAAATACCGCTCTGATATAACAGTACCTGGATCAAAGATATGAAGGGGGTCTTCTGCCATTGTGCATACTGCCTGCCCACACTATTACGCCCTGACAATATCAATCACGTTCATGAGCATTTTCAGATGCATAACGTGTCCCCCCCTCTCTCTACAGTAACTGATAACCAGAAACAGTTGTGTCAATAAAGAGGGATTCATAGGAAAACACTCAAGACCACTGCTGCTGAACACAACCAACATACTCCCGACACTAACGATATCTTTCCTGACGATGGCGGCGTTGAAGTAGGATACAATGAACAGGCTTCTAACCAAACAAACCAGTCTAAATTGATTACTGAGAAATACTTCTGGCAGATACGCGTGTATCGGTAGCAGTTGCAAAGTTTGAAGCTATCTCACTTGGTACCTCTCTCTGTATCTTCTCGTCACTAGGGATAGTATCGATCATCTTGCGGCGTGATGTTCCTACTAGGATCATAGGTGTGCTTTCGTATAGCACCTTCAGCTGCCTTGTGAGATGATACTTTTTGACACATACATTTTGTGGCCACAGTAGAGACACTTCGAGCTGTTTCATGCGAGCCAAATGCTGGTTATAATTGTAAGCACTCAAATAATTTTGCACTTAATTAATGTCAAACGGAATTTTTCAGAAATAAGGTCAACAAACTAGAGTTGTTTCCGTCAAACACCTAACTGCATGATAATTCGAATAAATTAAAAACTTCGTGCAGCACCTTCTATATAGATGACACATCCTGCACTACTACGACCTCTACATTGAATTTTATTACGATGGGTCGGCAGTCAGAAACACTATTTACAAAAACCATCTGCTCCTTAGCAATTGTCAAGCATTGTAAAAGTTCGATTGTGACAAAAGAAAAAAAAAATGATCTGCATTTTAAAAAACTGTATCTGTATCGTATAATTCCTTCATTGTTATATAAGTCTCTTCATGCTGAAAACATAGCATTACTTTAAATAAAATATTAATAATAGAAACTGCGTCCAATCATAATTGCAATTTCAAATGGAAGAAAATCAATTAAAAAATTAATACATGAAGGTAAATAAATGTTCTTGTTCATTAAACTGAATAAACATTTTTGAATTTTTCTGAACTTCCATTTGATAATCTTAGAGCATGAAACTGCCTAAAGAGAAATTTTAACTTTAGTTTAATTGTAACAATAGCAATAATATCAAAATTAAAATTTTTGCCAACATATATACATAGCAAATTATTACAAAAAAAATTATTAAAAAATTAAAATGACGGTTTGAAAAAGTAAAAATGAAAGCTTAGTAAAATAAAGAGAGCAACGATACATCATACTCAATACATACTAATAGCAAGCACCTTATCTTCTGGTTCAATTAATCTCTCTTCAACCGGTCCGCTTGTTAGTTTTTTTATTGGACAACCTATGTATAAACATATATAAACATATCATTTTTATAGAGTTCTTTTTAAAAGCTCTTTTCAAATTTATTTGCTTATATTTTTAAATTAATGTTAAAGGAAGTTTATGATTTACTTGCATTTAACAATATAAAAATGAACCTTCAAAAAGAAGCTGAAACTAATGAATATTTTTCTGCAGTCATTAACAGTAACAAAAAAAAAAAAAAAATTGCAGAATTACTTCAAAATTCTGAGAAGCAATGACCATGTTCAATAGGCTGAATTATATATACCGGGTGGCCAGAAATAAAACACCCCTACTCTGACCTCCCTGGATATCGAACTACTCAGTGTAAAGGCTTGAAAATTTGTGGACATACTATTCAAAAAATGGGGAAACGGATTTCACGAAAAAAAAATTTAGTTCCAGAAATCACCGATAGGTGGCGCTGTACCACTGGACGTATGCTGAAAAGACACAAAAACACGTTTTAAACACATTTTATTTGAAAGTACCAAGCATACATGAAACAAGGACGTTATCGATGCAGGGAATGCTGCTCAATATGGTTCCCTTCCTGAAGATGTAAAATGTGAAGTCTGTGGACAGCTTGTTCAACTGCGGATCGTAACTGGTCATCTGAGATGCTTCTCACATGCAGACTGATACTCTCTTTCAAATCTGCCAAGGTTATCAGACGTTCTCGATAAACAAGGTTTTTTAAGTGTCCCCAAAGCCAAAAATCACACGGATTAAGATCCGGTGAACGAGATGGCCAAGTTGTCGGAAACGCGCGACTGATTATTCTGTCAGTGGTGAAATGTTGGCGAAGAAACTGTTGCACAGGGAGTCCAATGTGTGGAGGTGCTCCATCTTGCATAAAAGTAATGGTGTCAAGGCATTGGCGCTGCTGCAAATGGGGTACAACAAATGTTTCAAGCATCCTTTTGTACCTGTTGGCCGTCACGGTACATGTCTCAAGGCCATTGGAAGTAACCTCTTCGAAAAAGAACGGTCCAAGGATGAATGTGGCTGTGAATCCACACCAGACTGTAACTTTCGGTGAGTGGAGTGGAATCTCTTGGAAGGTACGGGGGTTTGTCGTGTCCCATATGCGACGGTTATGGGTGTTCACTGTTCCACAGAGGTGGAAATGGGCCTCATCGCTCCACAGAATCTGCCACGGCCACGATGCATCCACTTCAACTCTAGCAAGAAATGTCAATGCAAAGGTCAGTCGCATCTCCCTGTCTGTGGCCAGCAATTGTTGATTAGGGCGGATTTTGTACGGGAAACAATGCACCATTTTTCTGAGTACGTTCCACACTGTGCTATAGGGAACACCCAAGTGTCGTGACACTGCACGTGCACTACTGCAGCCTAAAACATTATCCATTGACTGTTCAACAATACCGGTGGCAACATCTTCAACGACATCTGAACGAACCGGTTTGCGTCCTCGACCAGGCTGAACTCCAAGATGTCCAGTTGCCTCGAATCGAGCGATCATTCTCCTGAGAGCTTGTGGAAGCAATGGTCCCTTACGCAAATCCTTAAGTCGGCGAAACTCTCGAAGTGCTGCTGGAGCATTTCCTTTATTCTCGTAAAACAACTTCACAAGCAAAGCGCGTTCTGGCAGCGTGACAGCCATCACTAATAAGAATGACATTCCCCACCTTTTAACTTCTTTTATACCCAGAACATGGCTTCTAACCATGCTTTATGCAAATTTTTCTGGTTACAGTATGAAATTGCAGTTACAACGGGAGTTCTAGCTTCTTTACTATTTTTATTTTCCATAAGGGGCAGAAAAATTAAAAAGGAAGCATGGAAGCATTCCATTCCGCATAAACATTTTAATTTTTATTATTATTTGTGTCTTTTGATCATAGTTCCAGTTGTGCAGCGCCACCTATCGGTGATTTCAGGAACTAATTTTTTTTTCGTGAAATCCGTTTCCCCATATTTTGAATAGTATGTGTACAAAATTTTGAGCCTTTACACTGAGTAGTTCGATATCCATGGAGGTCAGAGTAGGGGTGTTTTATTTCTGGCCACCTTGTATATATATATATATATATATATATATATATATATATATATATATATATAATAAAAGGTTATTTTATCAAATCACACTATAGGGCAAAAGTTACCTATTGACTAATATATTATTGTTGCATTTTGCAGTATATCTGCACTTTGTCCACCATAATATTCTCAGAATTTTACTTCTTACATAATATTCTATTTATTTTATATTATAGTTTTAACAGAAGGTATATTCAATTACATTAATCACTCACCAGCTAAGATATTAAAATTGAACATTCATTTGAATCATTACCTATAAATTATATCATAAAAACTAAGTTAAATTATACTTATTATAAGTAAATGAGCTCGGTAAATAATTTCAAAATTAAATATCTCTACAAAAAAGATACGATAGAATTATGCGGTAAACAGTATGTTTATTAGCAAAATTGTAAAAATAGCGTACAAGAGTTAGAAAATTTAGTTACAAAAATCGCTAATAGATGGCGCTCGGCGCTGAAACTTTCTCTGAAAGGCGTCTTAAAATAAAGTGATGCGGTCTTTGCAATCAAAATACAATTTTTTCAAAATGTTCACCGTTCGAAACAATGAGGTGGCGTAATCGAACAACGAAATTTGGCATCACGTCTTGCAATGTCTCAACGGAAATGGAATCACATGCAACACCAATCAACAATTCAAGCTCAACTAGAGTGGCGGGATTGTTTCTATAGACAGTGTCTTTCAATGTTCCACACAGAAGGAAGTCGCATGGAGTCAGATTGGGAGAATATGGAGGCCAAGCTATTCTTGTGTCAGTAAATTGCGGATAATATAACGCAATTACTCTATTCCCTAAGTATTCATGCAGAAAGCGAAAAACTTTATCTGTTCGATGTGGTCGAACCCCATCTAGCATGAACCAGTCGATACCTGGTTGATCCTCCAACGTTAGTTGAGTGCTGACAAGTTGTTCCAAAATTGTAACGTAATATTTAGTAGTTATCGTTTCTCGCACGAAAAAGGGGAAGATAATGCGTCTAGTGCGTACCGCAGCCCAAGCAGTAACTTTACGCGAATGCAGTGCTTTCTCGTCACACAAATAAGGATTTTCGGAACCCCAAAATCTCCAGTTTTAATTATTAACGATTCCATTCAAATGAAAATGTGTCTCATCTGTGAACCAGATGCAGCTCACATCAAATCCGTCGTTGTCGATCATTGTCAGAATCAGATTCGCAAAGTCAACCCTTTGTTGTACAGCTTTCATGGATATGGCCTGATGCCTTTAGATTTTGTATGAAAACAGCAGTATGCTATTTTTTAATATTTGCGTATCGTGCTCGTATACTTCAAACCTGTTTCTGATGCTATTCGTCGGATGCTTTTCATTTTTGACGTCACACTGAAAGCGTCTATGGGCATTGTGATTAGAGCGCCATTTTCTAAACTTTTGTACAGCATTTTCACAGTTTTGCTAATAAACGTACAGTTTACCGCACAATTTTATTGGTTTTTGTAATAGAGATAGTTAATTTTGAAATCAGGGCTTCTTTGCTGATCACCCTGTATATAAAATTTATCCTGTCAAAAATTCTTGCTCTAATGAAGCAGAACTTCTATATATTTTATTAGGAGCCTGAATTACCTTTCCTTTGTCATGCATTTCCACAGCTTCGGTGTGAAAATAAAAGGTTAAGTGTAAAAGAGAGAGAACGTTTTTCTATGCTTAGCATGGAAAACTTACGCTAAACATGTCAAAGGTGATAGTCAATAGGTATAAGAACAATGCAACCATCTCTGTTAATTTTCGGTACTTTAAATTTGTAGACAGATTAATTTTATTGTTATCTTCCCCTTATAGAAAGAATTCTATGCAAATTTAGAGTCACAGTAAAATTTTTATCAATTACTGTAGCACTAAACCTGTTTTCTGATTGTAGATAGAAATCAATTGAATAATTCAATAGTTGTATCCAAGGTTTATTTTACTGTTTATTATAAGAGAATAAGATCTCACCTGATAGTAGAATCACATGGAGGCACTAAAATTTCTAATGAATTTAGCTATCTCCTTATATTTATCATATACCTCTTTTGAACTTATGTAAAGTTGAAGCAATATAGGGTAATGATTTATCAAGGTTTTAAAACTGACAGCAGGTACACAATTACTGGAAGTAACAGACATGCAAATATCCCATAGGTAATCTGGTTCACACTAAAATCCTTAGACATTTTCAGTTTAAATGGCAGAAAAGTTTCCTAAAATTTGAAGAAACATTTAATCGATTGTTAAATATTTGTACTTTATATTTTACCAGTTGGGCCAGGAAATTCTTTAGGGCTCGTTGTTTTGTCCTCTCTTGTCTAGGTGTACTATCAAATGCTGTTAATTTGTTATCATTTTATAGCCAAAGTGCCAAGCTGTTGAACTTTGGTTGTAATTTTTTGTAACTGCGTGGTTACTGATCTGCCAGAATCAGATTTGGAACGAAATACGATGTACTGTTATATTAATAACGAAATACTGTTATAGTTCGTGTAAATAAAATATACATTTCAAGGTCGCAAGATTTCCTCACAGCACTTTCCGTTTCTCCATTACCATGGTTTTGCCAAATCTTGATTTTTCCGTACAGCAGTAAATTTCAGTTAAAAGTTGAAATAGGAAATAAAAAGTTCAGTACTTTGGCTCTATTTCAATGTTACCAAAATATACTAGCATCATGATTTTCCAAGACGTTTTAATAAGGGCTTCCTAAATATTTTAACATGAATATTTTTGTAGTTAAAAATTAAAATGGCAATGTAAGCAAACAGTTTTATTCAATAGTTAAACATTTTGAGATTTTCTTCAATAACTTTTAAAAACGCAAATTTTAAGTTTAAATATTGTAGAATAACTAAAAGTACTTGGTTTAACAAATTAAATCTATTTTGGTCACATTAAAAAAAATATTACAAAGTTTACTATTCGATATCTACATATTATTGTTGCACATATTGAATTATTTTAAAAAATATAAATTACATTTAAAACATCAAAAAATATACTCAATAGATGCAAAAATAAATAATTTACTTTCAGGTATAGTTATCATTAACAAGGTGATTGTTTGCATGTTTCATTTTGAAAGAAATAAAAAAGATTATAAATATAAAAATCTACTCGAATGAAAAAATTCTAAATTTAAAATATTTCATTATTGTTTTTGCTGAAACTACTTTCACAGTCATCTCATAAATTGATCACAACCCTTTCAATGACATTGTCTCTAGTAAATGATTTAGCAAAGTTCTCTTCTTGTAATTTCTCAGCTCATTTTCCCCTCATCCAAAGGTATGTCTAACAGGTCTTCATCAAGCAATTTCTTAATATGTTTAATTTTTAAAGCTTTATTTGCAATTTCAACTTTTACCTGTATCTACCTAAGTTCTATTGAATGGGGAAAGTTTCACCATTTCATGTCCCATTTTGTATTTCATCTCAAGCTGGCTGATCTGCATTTCTGTATCTATCAGAGACTTTTTCAAATGCCGTGAAATTTAGTCTTATTAGGGAACTCAAATCCATTTGGAATTTATATTTCAATGGCAACAAAAACTCAGTAACTAATTTTAAATTTTGCTAAGTTTTGTTTTAGAATAATATAGATTTCAAATGGCTCCAGCACTTCTAGCTGATGTTTATTGACCAGTACCTATTTTTACAGGGTTTTTTTTTTAAGTTGGTGAAAGATTCTTGTATAAACAGTACCAATAGTTATTGCTGTTTTAGCTCTCCAATCAATTATAAATTGCTCTGGAAGTGGCATTTTACAACTTCTCATATTTTAAGTTTATACATTTACAAGCAACAACATCAAGAAAATTTTTACTTTCCCTGTAAACATTTGAATTTTATTCTCGAAATCTGAATGATCGTTTGGTTGGGAAAAGATTTAAATAGAAAAGGATTTGTACTTTGATATATATATATGTCAGTCTTGAATGATGAAGATTTGGAATGAAAAAAAAGTTAAATATCTCCATTCTTAATAGCAATCCTTTCACAAACATTAGCTTCTGGTTTAGATACCCAAGTTCTCTTTATCTATGATAATCTAATAACAGTGCTGCTATGTGCTATAATAATCTAATAACAATGCTGCTTGTGCCATGATAATCTAATAACAGTACTGCTCCATGTGCTGGTAAAACAATGCAATTGAGATTATTTTGACTACAATAAATGGGACAATTTACCTGGATTTTTTTGTCTGAACAATAATTATAATGCCTGATAAAATTTAGAAAACTAATAAATATATAAACAAATAACCAATTAAGAGGCATAGAAACATTTTAAAAACCTAATTCAAACTCATGAGAAAATAGATACAGAGGGCATGCTGCAGAATTAACATGTTTCATGTCCATCCATTATATAAGGAAATATCACTCTTAAAAGAGCTTATCAGTAAGGTAATATAAGGAATAAAAATAACTGAGGCAAAAACTTCCCCAAAAAAACATTTGAAATTTTTTTTTTCATTGGGATTTATTTATTTTTTCAGAAGTAATAAAATTTTGAAACTTTTACCAAAAATGTTTTTAAAAAATTCAGCACTGACATGCATACTGATAGACAACTTTTGTTTCCTGGTGCTCTTGAATAGGACAGTTTTTAATCTTTCAAACTGCCTAAATGTTCAATGCTTAAATTATATTAATATGTAAAATATTTGTACATATAATAAAAAAATAAATATTGTTACTTACCTAATTCTTTTAACAAAGAACTAATCTCTACTAAGAATCCAATTGCTTCCAAATCTTCCTCATCTATATATATATATATATATAAAGACTATTTTAATCCAAAATACAACTTTATATTAAGAGATATATAGATTATTTACTGCTTCTTTACTGACATAATATTTCTATATTATTTGGAAGGATGCTTCCTCATAAATGGATTAATTGTTGCAGTATCTGAATATGAAGAACCATTTAAAGAAATTTGAATACTTGCATGACAATTGCTCCATAAGCCAGTTTTAATACATAAACAAGAAGTTACTAAAGAAAATAGTAGCTTTTTATACTAAAAAAATTATTCTAAAAATCTTTAATCATCTTGGTAATTGTCATTCTCATGATAGAAAAACATGCTGTTATATTTATCAGTCTGGCAACTAAATACCTAACTTATATAACTTCCCACCTTAACAACAATTTCAAAAACATCTATCGTAACAAAACTAGAAAATGCATATATTCTGAATATGCTCTGCAATATAAAATATATGTACCAGTATGAGGGCTGGGGAATGTGAAGCATGTATATAAGCGATGTAAATCAACTTTTCAAATGCACTTTCTCATGTTTAATCTTAAATTAAGAACAATTTTTTTCTCAAATCATAAGCACATCTTGAAGAAAAAAAATTAATGAAATTTTAGGTTAAGTCATTGAAGTCCATAGGCTGGGGGCCACAATTTCAATCTATTAGACAGCCAAACCTTACTGCCTTTTCACTTTACATATTTTCTATTCACATACTTCAAGTGGTATGTTATTATTAAATATAAAACATATTTAACATGATATATGAATTTTCTTAGTAAAGCATGATTTAATCATACTAAATTGAAATATATACAGCTACAATATTATTCCTAGTTTCACACCAGTGCTTAAAATAAGGTTGTCAACCTAATGTGGAAAAAAAATTCCAATGTTTTCCCTGTTTACCACTTGTACATATATTCAAGATATGAGGAAATATGTGAACAGCCTTCATAAGGCAATTGGGGATTGCAATAAGGAGAGGAAAAAGCAAGGAAAGGAAGCAACAATTATCCATTATTTGATATAACAACATATTACAAGAAAATTCATACTTCCTTACAAAAAATTATCTTTATTTATTATCTTTATATATAAAATTGATATAAGATAAAAATATTTTATCTTTTTTTATATCAACATTTATATATAAATTTATCAACACAAAATTTATATATAAGGGTTAGAGATGCCTTTTTGCTCTTTGACTGAAGCCACAAAAAATTAAGGATTGGGGTGAAATAAAATACAAAACATTTTTTTTATCATGATATGAATCATTTAATGTTTCCTCAACAATAACAAAAACGGAGTTTTTTCTTATTATTCATTTTTTGTGAATTTATGTATTTGGGCACCAATTTCTGCAGATTTTTCATCCATCAATTTCATGGAACAAATCTTTAAAAATAAGTCATTTTTGTACGGCCTAAAGTACATTTTTTAGCTATTTCATTTTCATAAACATGTGAAAATGTTTCCGAAATAGCATCGAATGCATTGAAAAAACGAATGCGATGCAACTAAGTTAAATGGCCATAAATATTCAGCTTTAAGTTATTGTTCTTGAAGTAAAATATTCGAAATCGGTTTGTTTTCGGACATTCAATTTGATGATTACCGATTTCTCGTATTCCTCTTTTCCAACATCATTGATTATTCTTTTGAACTGGCAATATCGGTTTGTATGTTATCCTCTTTTGGCCCGACTAGTAAGTGCTTGCTTTCCCATATTACCGATGTTTATTTTCTTACAAAACGAGAAGTACGCAATAAATGGATTTTGTGGAACTTCACGAATCCAAAAGTAAAAACTTCAGCAAAACGAGGATTGAAGTTTTTATCCATCTAATTCATATTAAACACAGGTTTTGTGAACAGCTCATTGTTTAATAAAATTTCTCCAACCCCCTTTAAATAAGCTCATAGTTTCTCAAATAATAAATAAACCATTCAGCAAACTCAAATATGGTAGACTAACCAATACTATCCTACTTCCGTAAACAGAATGTTCCCGCCAGAAAAGGGCATTCGATTTTTTCACGCAGTTACCGAAAGCTTGCGCATGCTCATCAGCTGCTATTCGGGAACCTGATGGAGAACAGCTGTTAGCAAGTCGAAAATGGACTGATTTATACAGAAAAAAAGAGGAGAGAGTAGAAAGATTGAGAATTTTCATATTACACAATCGCGAATGGTTTTGTTCCGTTTGTAAACTATGACCATTATATTTTATTTTTGCAATCTTAAGAGATTGGCATTTTTAGATGGGTAAAAAATAACTTAAAAACTGGGAAAATACAGGGAATTTATGAAAAAATTCAATTTTTCCTGCATTTTCCAGTTTTTCTAGACAATTTTTAAATTCCCTGCGTTTTCACGGTTTTCCAGGTTCTCACAATGGCGTGGCAACCCTGTTAAAAAGCACAATCATTGCAAAGATAATGATATTGCAAAAAATTTAGATTAGTTATATTAAGAAAAGAAAATATGTAAAAAAAAAAACCTATTTTTGATATTTAATTGGAAAATAAAATCATGGATTAAGACAATTTGGATTAAAAACATTATGTGTCTCGGCAGATGACAGCACCTAACAAAAATTCAAGTTAAAATAATTTCAATTTCCTTCCCTTTATTATTATTGTTGCTTAACAATATCTTGCATCTTCCGCCTGTTTAAATTTATACTTGCACATCCCATTAAAGGGCTTTTCTCCGCCCCCCCCCCCTAAAAACAAACAAACAAAAAAAGCACAAAGATTTTTAAGTGTCCTGCCATTTTTTATTATGATTTTAGTGCTACTCTGGAAGCTAAATTCAAAGGATGAAGCATGGAATTTACATCCAGCATCCTTAAAATTTCCTTAACAAATAGTAAAACCACAACTATAGAAATTACTTAAATATATCCTACTATGAAAATAAAACTAATTTTTTTTTTTTTTACTGTCAACATGAATTGTTTCCTTCTTTTAAAATTTATCATAAATAAGATATAAGCACTTTTAAAAAATTTCAAAAATACACCACTTTAATTCAGATTTATTTCTGATTAATAAATCGACTAAAACTTCAAATTATTCTACTACTCTTCTCGACTATTATACTTTGAAATGCTTCTGTTTGTAGTAATAAGAAATTGTCAGAAGTAAACCAAGTTAAAGTGTCAATCCAAATTAAGAGGGTCATAGTCCAGTTGATAAACAATTATGGAGATTTTCTACCAAAACAAATGAAAGTTATAATAAAAGTAAATCTAAATTATAGAAAAGTATGATGAAGCTTTTAGTCTTTACAATGGTTAAAGTCACTGAAAGTTACTGACCACTTCAAGTTGTTAATAAATTTGCAATAATTTTTTGAATAAGTTAATAGATGAATATAACTCTTCAGCAGATACATAACTTTTATGAGCCCTTTCTCTGCACTTAATCTAGAGGAGAGCTTTAAATAGTCTACATCTATTTTCTTTTCAGAACAAAGCTTAATGTCATTTGATATCTGACATGTAGAATACAGAGTGAAAACAACATCAAATAAAAAAAATTTCAAATAATTTTAATGAAAAATAGTTTTTTTTTAAGCCATGGAAAATATTTTAGGGCAAGGAGTTGCAAAGATAAGATAAATTGCAAATCATTGTCAATCAAATAATCATATCAAATAAATGTTTTTGAATTTTTGCTGGCAGTGTCCAATGGTTGCAAAGATATTGCTTTCCTACTCGATATACATCACTAGCAGCAGCCATATGGCATTCCTAGTGATGTAATTTTAAAAACATTAATTCTCGTCCTGTTTCTTTTCAATACAAGAGGAGAAAGACATGCAATAAAATAAGTTAATAATAGTCCAGTCAAGAAGAAATATTCCGACATACTTTTTACTATTGAGCAGCATACAAATACATATTTTTATAGGAATAAATTTTATTAGCTATATTAAGCCACACAAAATTTGGATCTAGAATGTTTGCTACAGAAATGCTGCTTCTCACCTTCTCCTGCATTACATGTTATTTCTTAATGACTACTTCAAAAATGATTCATGCAAATAAGAAAGCTTTAGCTTTCTTTCACCCAGAAAAATTAATGCAATATTTAATTGCATATCATAAAAGATGCACATATCATATACAAATGATGAGAAATTATATAAATTTTTACTATAAGATGCAAAAAATACTGTAATGAAAATGAATACTAGAATGCTAATATATTTCATCTTCGAAATTATGTAAAATAATTCATGTCAATGCATTTTAATAATAGATGACAAGCTTAAGAAAAATTAAACTTACCAACGGAACTAACATGACTTTCCAAATCACACAGAGAATTAAGCTGAGAACACAGCCAGCTAATTATATCAATAAAATACATATTTGGTGGGCCTTGATTGAAAACTTTGTTGAATGCATCCTTGCTTAAAGACTGACCATCATAGCTAAAATGAAAAGAAATATATCTTGTTAAGGGTAAAAATATTAGGAAGCAATGGAATGCATGCAAAAATTTTCTTGAATACCCTAAAGTTTAAACTCAATAAAAAACATAGCTCAAAACCATAATTATTTAGTTAAATCAGATACAAAAAAGATTAAAATGGTAAAAAAAAAAATTTATTGGTGCTGTGTAAAAGCATTTATATTTATATGGCAGGGGAAAAAAAACTACATTTAAGTGCACTAATTAATAGGCAAAGAATTTTTTTTTTAATTTAAAGGAACATAAAAACAATAAGTATTAAATGTTCTGAACCCTTCATGGAACGAGTTTTTAAAAAGTAATCATCTTAATTATTGCAAGTCAAAGAGTTTACATCCTAATGAGCGGAAATTTCCTTAGGTAGGGATGACTTTTTAACCCGTAACATCTCACAACCCATATATAAATAATTAATTTCATACTTCTGTTGTATTAATACCACAAAAAGATGGAAAGATAATTTTTCCACAATTTTTTACTCGCTTCCATCATGCGAAACAATTTTTAAAGTATCTGCACTTGAGAATAATATTAGGTAAGTATACAAATACAAATAATAAATTTTAACAACAAAAAAAAATCATTCCACTGCAATCCATACGCTATTGCTTAGTTAAATGATAGCAGATGGGAAAATTATTTATATGAAAAATAAATACCCGCTGAAAAATTTAATATTATTTTCATATACACAAAAATAAAAACAAATAAGGAGTATAATGATCAAGCATAAAAACAGTTTTGAGAAGAAAAAAAATTGCGTCTGAAACTATTGATTTACTACTGAAAATATTAACTTTCGATTTTTCTTATTTACCCCACATTAAGCAAATCTGTGTACAACTGATCCATATTTTAAAATTTCGTTTAAGACCTGTCCTATGAAATTCAATTTTAACTTTATCTCAAATGTATTATTCGACTCGAGACGCGCAATTCACCAAAGACACGTGAACTATTGCGAGCAACTTTTAATATTAACTTTTAAACAGTCGCAAAGACTCGCTAAGCGGAGGACGCTTATTCCGCTAGTAATCGAAAAAGGGGGAAACATTAGAAATGAGAAGGAGGGAAGTAGCTCATTCCCGTTAAAAAGAGGCATCTGAACTCAAGTCGAATCTGATTGGTTTATCAATTAGTGAATTGAAAGCCGCCAAATGCGTTTTCCGCCAATTTTACAGTAGTCAATTTTTATCTGCGAAGCTGTAAATATTGTTCCGTATTGCTAGGATATACAATAAGCTTGGAATTTAAGTATGAAATATGCGGCGCTAAATTTTGTATAAAACATTATCTGTACTCACCAGAGTAATTCTTTACTTTCAGCTGTTTGCATTTACTAATGTCTTTCATTTCATGAAAAGTGCATAAATGCTCTCAAATTGTATAACTTTCTACACAATTTTCTTCTTGGCAAGTGATATTTGCCATTACAACATGATGAATTTTCCCACGTGTGTCAACAAACTTTTTTTCGAAGCGAAATTTTTTTAGCAATATAAAAATCTTATATGAGGCAACTAAAGGCCCAAGGAACTATGAAGGGATTGAACTGTACAACGGCAATTTTTGTCAACGATTTTTATTCTTATGTTAAAGTTCCTTATAACAAGGAACATTATAAACCTGAGAAGTCATTGTGCCTTTGCCTGAAGTTGAGAAAGAGTTAATGACAGGAAAAAGTTTTATTTAGAATTACTTTTAATGATTGATATAATATTGCTAGATATAAAAAGAATGCCTTTTTAAAAAACCTTTATACTGTAAATTTTAGCAATATAGAATTCAGGTTTGTAAATAAGAATCTACTCTTAGTTATAGGTTGAATAATTTGCAAATAATCTATTTTAAATAATGTTTAATAAATGTATCCTTTAGGAAAAACTTTACTACCAAGAAAAATCTTCAAAACATCAAGAGGGATTTTGAAATTAGGCTTCATAGTAGAGGCTCTATTATTCAGAATGATGAAATTAGCTTGGGTTCATGAAATGAAGAGTGAAAAAGATAAACCTAGGCTCTTCTATAAAAGACAGGATGATACTGAGCCTAAAATTCCAAATAAAGACTTTATGTTAGTGCTCATGACACATTTTCAAAGATCTATATTTTATCGTTTAGAAGCAGATCGAATCTCTGTAGACTCAACACGCAGTATTTCTAATTACAATTTTGAATTGGTTACAGTGTTTGTGATTGAGTATGAGGAAGGTATTCCTGTTGCCTTCTGTATTTCATCTTCAGTAAACACTGTAATTTTAACGCACTTTTTTTCAATGTATTAAAATAAAAATGGCTTCTAGCACCACTCCTAACATTTTTGAGTGATGATGCCTTATGTTTAAAAATACTTGGGTTAGTGTGTTTGGTCCATGTGCCCATTACTTATTATGTGCTTGG
>JAPMOQ010052605.1:0-24816 GCA_026543055.1 Argiope trifasciata
AAATGCTTTTATAAAGACTGTTAGCAAATGCAAGTAAAGTTTTTTTTAAAATTTATTATAAAAATGAAATTATTCAATTTCCGCCGAAAAAAATGACATTCCATGAAAATAACAGCTATGAAGTCAAAGTTCTGAGTCAATCATTTAAAAATGTATCTGTGGTCTAAGAAGCAAAAGAAATAATATAGAATTACTGGTAAAAGCATACTGTTAAAAGTCAACTGTAGAAGAGCGCATCTGTTTTCACAGAAGCATACTTAATAATAATTAAATACAGGTAAAAGCAGGTAAAAAATATTTATGTGATGAAAAGGTGTTGATGAATATTGCCATTTATGCTTTACTCATTGCCTACGCTATTTCGAGATTCAAGTATTTGTTCCTTTCAATTATTCAAAACCTCCTAGCGAAAGCAGAATCATGTTATCACATGATAATAAAAACGGTAGACATTTATTCGACATGTAAGAAATACAAAGAATCAAGTCATTTTAAATCCATCACAGATAGAGTCATTCAAGAGACAGAAGATTTAAAATGCCCTTTCACAGGCAGAGACATTATACATCATCAAAATCTATTCTCTGCTCATAGTAAATCAGATTGCTAACAAGGACACAAGAGATGCATCGACGTTTCACTTCCTTAAAAAATTTGAGAGAGAAATACCAGAGTTGATCTTTTAACCTTTTTTTTTTTTGTTGTTGTTGTTGTAAAATCATTTGATGTTTTTTAAGGTACCAGAGCCGTGTTTCCACTCTCCTGCTCTGGTACTACTTCCATTAATTGCCTATTTTTACCTTCTTTTATACATATAGCTAAAGTATAATAGTCGTTAAAAAAGATTGATATCTCAAATTTTGATGAAACTCCACGTTTTAGACAGCACTGAGTAAGAAAAGCACAATTTTGGAAAATGACAGTCTGTCTATTTATAACACAGATAACTCAAAAACGTTTTGAGCTAGACAGATAAAATTTGGTTATCAAGTTTAAAATCAAATTTGTAGATTTCTATCAAATTTTGAGCAAAATTTGTTCTGAAGAGGTCTGTCTGTCGGCTGATAAAATATAATTTAGAAGCGAATTAGAAAAAGAAATGGGTTAGACGGATAAAATTCAGTATACAGATTTAATATCTTTATTATAGATACCCACCGAATTTTGAGCAAATTCTAACAAAAGGTTGGCCATCTATCGGTTTGTATTTTCAGGAACTTGTAAAAGTGGTAACTCAAGAACTCTGTGACTTAAATATATCAAATTTAGCTCGGGATTTTGGGACATATGTAATATGCCAAATTTTTGTTTCAATCAGTTGAGAAGAACACGTCTTTAATCCAAGTTCGATTTTTGAATACTTCCCAGGGATAATATTCCAGGGATTAATAGCCAAATAACTCGCCAAGAATCCCACAATGGATCCAAAAAAAAAACGCCTTAATTTTCTCCAAAGAATAATATTTCGAAATAATTTTACGAAATGCCATGAAGGTGTCAATAACTGGAACAGAATCTTTATTAGAGAGTATGCGAGAAATTTTGGGGGAGACTACACCTGTTGGTTTAATTTCATTTTCGCTTTCACATTTCTTTGAGCGAAAAACTTCATTTTCTTTTGGATTAATACATGAAATTTGTTTTCTTTTGCTATAATTACTGATGATGATCAATTATTTCTAAAATACAATTCAGATAATTAACTTCGAATAAAAATTATAAGTTATTTAGAGAGGTACTTTTTTAATCCTTGACATTAATTATATTATCTTTATTAAGAAGTCTTTCCATGCTGCTTGGTTTTGAACTGATGACAGTCTTAGTAGATTCTTTTTATCCAAAGAAAGATTTACAAAGAGTTGCCCCTGCCTAACATAGCATTTGAAATAAACCAAAGACTCTCACTACTGCTGCAATAATTTGTAATAAGTAAATAAGAACCAGCTACCATGTTGTAAACTTCTCATCCAAATTTTTTGGGATGTCTCCAGTAAAAGAAATATGGAGTTCGTGTACTTTCTATATAATCGCTCTGAGTGCGTATAAATCAATTCACTGATACTATCTGTTTACTTTTTTATTCTTGACTATTTCTTGCACTATTTCTTCCCTATTTTCTGAAACTTTCAAAATGTTATTAATGTTTTGCACTTCATCGAACATAGAGATAAATATAGTATTTTCTAATGATTTCATTTAATACCACTGAAGTGATAAACTATTAATTAAATTACTGATAAACGAAACACAGTAGAATATTGATTTCTATGACAGAATACTTTGAACTTACAAATGAATGAGGAGGACACATAATTTTTTAAAAAATGACTCAAAGGATGTTGGTGAATAAATTTGCTTAAAAGCTATCAGCTAAGAGAAACCTCTTTTTCATATAACTACTCTAAGTCAGGGGTTGGTTTTATACGTGCATATGGAATTTTTCTTATTTTTAAAAGAGGTTACTTTTTCCTGCAGTTGTTCGCTTTTTAGACATTACAGTACTCTTCAATACTCGTTGGTCTCTTTCACTGAACTTCCCCACTATTTTGTTTTGCCGTGTTTTTCTTACCTCGCTGTGGGTATGCTTTTTCGTTCGTACGGCCGACCACCCCGCCGCCACTGAACACAGCAGTATCGAAAGGATTTATTGAAGTCGACTTTTGTCTTATGTACTGCCCATTCCTACATTGACTTATCAGTCAACTAACATTCTCTTCGAGGTGCTGTGAGTATGCTGTCAGAACTTTAGATGCCATACTTGTAGGGACGCCTAAAAGTTGGAATGTTTCAGTCTCACTGGCTCTGGCTAGAAGGGCTCCTACAATTTGGTCTCTTTGAAAATCTAAGAGAAATTTTAAGCTTTTAGAAAAAAAAATCCAAAAATTGGAGAACTTCAATAAAGCTAACATATACTACCAGAATATGCGCATTGCTATTAAATAAAAAACTGGAAGTTATTATTATATTTTATTGTTTACGAAGCGTATTTAGAAATGGCAGTTTTATTCACAGGTGTTTCCATTATTTTGATAACCACTTGTATGTATTTGAGCATCCGCTTCTCTTCAGATTGAAATAAAATTTCATTTTAAAGTCTCTTTATTTGTTTAAATTCTAATAACTTTTGATGGTTTTTCATTTTACTGTGAAATTATAAATTTGTTCCCTGATATTCCTTGAATATTCATTTACTTTGAATATTTCTAATTAGCATAAATCTTTGTATCGATATTTCCGCATGTTTACGATATTCCGAATGCTGTGCATTATCATGAAGATATTGTCTCTACTACCGATATTTTGTATTGTGTAATATTTGAGATGTAACACAATACAAGATATTGCATATCTTTATGACGTTGTTCTATATTTTAAATTGTTTAATTTATCGTGGAAATATTGTACCGATGTTTTTAGACATTTTGTTTTAAATGATCTACAATCGGATATTTCGTGGCATTAGGCTTAGAAATCAATATAACACTTAACATCAAGGCTGATTTATTTTTTAAGAATAGATTTCAAACACCGTTAGAAATCAATAAAATATTAATGTTAATTGATTTATGTATTGCTGTAAAAATTTTATGTATTGCTGGTTATAATTGATCATGTGTTATTGCTAAAGTATTAACTCATAACGATTAAATAATACTGAAACAAAATAATCGCCGGCGATTATTACAATTACTACAATTCTTACTCAAAATGTCGTAGTAATTCAATTCGCTAAAAATCCTAAACATGTTTGCCATGTATTCTATTACATGGTATTATATCGACTCTAATTTATTTATTTTTTAATCATTATTTTGATTAATTTTTAGCTTTTATTTATTTATTTATTTATCCTAATTTATGCTCGAAACTCGTCATGGTAATTCCCTGCTCTCCCCTCCCCCCGAAGGTAATTTTAATAAGCTTACTTTGATCAGACTTTCGCTAGCAAAAGGTTTGTGCTGCCATCTATTGGGGTATTTCATAATTCTTTAATCTAAATAATTTTCTATTTGGAATATCTTTAGAACAAAGAAGATAATCGTTTTTTAGTACTGAGAAAAAACATGGCAAATTTATTTTCGCTTTATAAAAATTTTATTTGTTTACTTATTAAAAATTTATGAAAATGTTTACTTTATTCACTTTATTTAGAATAAAGTATTTTCTCCTTTACAAAGGTGGTTTTGAATTTTGCCAGTAAAATAATTAATTGAATCGTACAACCTGTTTAAAATACATGAAAAAGAAACAAAGTATATGCTACTATGATACTTTTTATTTCTTTGAAAATAAATATTAAAAAATTAAGCACAAATAATAAAAAAAGTTTAAACTGAAATAAATCTTTTTTTTTTCAAATGTTAAAATGCACATTTAAGAATATGCAAATACTGAAATAGACTACATATGAAGAGTAGTTAAATTGTAATAATAAAGTAGAAAATTATTAGGTTTGCGTGGCATTAAATTCCTGTTAACTTTTAGCCTTGTGAATCCATCGCCCTGCTGTTAATTGAGAGGTGCATAGCGTAGTTCAGTGAACGTAGCGTTAGATGAGAGAGGATGTGTAGATAAAACCTGAAACAGCTACAAAAATAATGTTTTCATGTTTTTTAGGCGAACAAGGGACACATAAAGCTGAGAATAGAATCATTTACTGGAATGGGGTCCAGAAAATGTTCACTTGTATTCTCTAACAAAAGTGAAAGATCCTGGCATAAACTTATAAACTTTGATCAAGACTTGATGGTTCCACATAAGGACGATGTGTGTTTCATAACATAATAATGAAAACTGATTCTTGCTTATTAAGTAGATGACCTTGGTAAATAGGAATTACATTGTTGATCTTTGTCTTGGATCTAGCATGTAAATCATTGGCATTTAGTTAATACACAAGTACTAGAAAATAGAATGTGAATTTTAGACAGTGACTTTCGGGCAAACTCAATAAATGTTTGATATAGAATTATAACTGTAGAGGGGAAATTTGTTTCCTTGTGTTATAGTTTGCTTGCATGTGAATGTACAAACCGGCAGAAGATAATATTTAATTTGAAATTCGATAAGAATATACACTTTTGATGCTAAAGCAGCGTATAGAATTTCATTTATCTTTATTAAGACGTTTTGGATAAATTAATCTATACGCAAGCAAAATATATAGATCAATAAACAGTCAAACTCTTTAACAGATTCGGTTCTAAATTTGAAACGGATCAAAATCTTATTTATTAACTTGTGCATAAATTTTTTTTCTTCAAAGCTCATTATATTTCCTAGTAAACATGTTCAAATCTCCTCGGAATGCCAGCCACGCGGTCGAATTTTCTTTATATGGATGTCAAGCAAGATTTGACAGAAATCTACAAATTCGATGTTAAGGAGCATGTACCCAACTTCATCCGTCTAGCTTTAAGCATTTTCAGTAAACACGTTCAGACAAATATAATTCCAAAACATAATCTTCGAACTAAAGAATATCTGACAGGTAGAGTCTCTTTAAAATCTCAAATCCTAATATTTTGAGGAATACAATACTTTATGTGGGTTTACTTTATATCAAAGAAACAGAGCCAAGTGAACCCGCTCCCCTTCTGCTCTAATGTGTCTGCAGTAATCTTAAATCAAGTTGCCGTGAAATCGTGATATGGCTCTAAGGTGAAAGCAAAACAACTCTCATGATAATGTACCCTAAAAGTCCATCCTCACCAAAAGTGTATGAGCGTACATCAGTCAGGAGGCAGCTTTAGTATCAGGACATTTTTTTAACTATCGAGGGAGTTAGAATGTGATGACTGTTCAGCAACGGAATGTAAAACCCTCCGTGCTTTTGCGCATGCGTTAGGATAGGTTTAATTCGTCAAAATAGGGATGAAAGGAAATATGAAAGGAGGAGTTAACATTTACTAGTATCTCATAGGGGATAGCCAGGGTCAAAGGGAATACAGGAAACGCACTTATCGTTAAGCGTCTCATCTCTTAATGAGATGGAGTCGTCGAAATGTGTTCGTCTCTGAATCCTTTGACGAACAGTACCTATATGATAGCATAGATTCCCTCCCCTCCCTCTGTGAAACATTCATATACGAGAAAGTAAAGTAACCCAAGCTTTGTACTCTATTTATTTTTATTATGACACAGACGTGAGTTGCTGTTCAATGTATACCAACGGGCGGCATATTTATTTTTTTTAATTTAGAGCCATTTTTATAATTTTATTTAGCCATGACTACTTTAAGCGTTACAAATCAACAAACTGAATTTGAAAAAATATGCATCTTTGGAAACTAATCATGATAATCTTTGGTTAAAATAAAATTATACTTAATTTACTAGATGTTAAGTTCTTGTTGGGTAAAGATGGTGAAATATAGTAGAATTCTAATATTTTTTCTTAGTTAAAGTAATTCAAGCTATGAAATGCTAGCTGATAATCTAATGCCACTTGCAAACAAAATTTTTCTTAAATGCATTTCAGTTCCTTTTTCTAGAAATATTGGCATCAACTTTCCCCAACAGGCAGAAATCTTCTTTGAATTATCCTTGTTGAATTAAATCTTTCAAATATTGCTTGTAAATAGATGCTTCAACGGTTGAAATAATTCTATAAGCAGCAGAAACTATTTTTCTGTTTTTCCAAATGCGCCAACTTAATCTTTGTTATTTTCTCGCATAGAAATTAAATAAAATACTAGAATCGAAACTATACTCGCATTGTTTTCAGATAAAAAAAGGGAAACCTTAATTATACTCAAAAGCACTTCTGCTTTATTGTGAAGCATTTAAGACGCACGGTTTTCAGAAACATTGTTATATTTTTGGTGAGTTCGTATATTATCCTTTTCTTCAGTTCTCAATATTCATCACTTTGTCCCTGATAAAGATAACGAAGAACCGATTGAAGCTCAGTGGATGAAATTTCGCATATGGTTTTACACGGAATTTACTTATTTCTACTAAATTTCGTGCAAAATTTCGTCAGAAAATGTTTATTTGGCTGTTCGCCTCACGATAACTACGGTGCCAGATAAATAAAATTTGGTGCACAAACTTAAAATCTCTAATGTTGACACCTATCAAATTTTGTCCCCAAATCCAACTCAAGGGGTTGACAGTTTGTCTATCTGTACTTTCAGAAACATGTAAACACGATAAATAAAAAAGACCACAAATTAAATCAAATTCTTTATGAGTTTTTGAGATTACATTTGAAGTTTTGTACCACATTCTGCTTTCATTTGTTTGAGAAAATGCGTTCTAAAATATGAATTTGATGTTCAGATCTATTAATTGCGTGTAGAATTAATCACTTGAAAATACACTAAGGATCATACGATAGATTAAAGCTATTTAATAATTTAATATCAAATGTTAATACTTCATAATTATTTTATACCAATATCATGCAAAGCGTTTTCTGTTTTATCCAAGGTCCATAATTATTTTCCAATGTGGCGGGAAATAAAAACCTCGTTCTAGAATACGCAGTAAAAGTTTTGGGAAGACAACTCCCACTGATTTATAGTTGTATCATGTAATATATTGAATATTGAAGCAATTTTAGTATTTCATAAATAAATCTTTCCGTATATACTCATTCAACTATAAAGGAATTCTTGAAGTTTCGAATGCGGGGGCATTGGAAAAGGCGTCATAATTTTGTGTAGTGATCAATTTCGAGCACAGCTATTATCGGTAATAAAAGACGTGGAAAATTTTGGATACAGAAGGGATATTTAAAATAGACCTCTTTACTATCTGATTTCTCGTCATTATTGCAACATTACCGGATTTTGAAAAAACACTAAGTTTTCTGTATAATTTCAGGATTCTAGTTTTCAAGGTAAAACCTTTTTTTTTCTCGAAAGGAATAAAAATGACTTGTATCTGCAAATATTGTCAGACCTGATGACAGACCATTTTTAAATGAAATGAGACCTGAGAAGTAATAAGGGGTGAGGAAATTCCGCTTGCCATAGAAATTAATGCATATTATGATATAAAAAAATCCTTTTTACTTAATAGATATTTTATAAATTTTTAACTGCCAAGGAATTATACATGGAATATTTAAAAGGGACTGTCCATAAGAGATACATATCATTGAAAAGAGCCCATATCAACAGTAATAAATCATGTCGCTGATTTAAAAAAAGAAGCAAGTCCAACACTTAAAAATTCGCAAATAATTTTTGAAAAGTAGAGGAGATAGGGGCTAGTTGTTGAGAAGAACTAGCCCTGTTTCCATATTTGAAAAATGTTCCTATTTTTAAAAATATTATAATATTCTCGATTATATCTTTTTGTAGTATATTTATTTATTTATTTATTATATAACTATTAATTTATTTATTCTATTAATAGTATAACTGAATTTTCAATTCGGGAAACATTCTACAGTTTTAATGATTTTAGCACAATAAATATTTTTCAAAACAATTTAGTTGTTAATTTTCCGTTTTTTTAGTTGTTAATTAAACTGGTTCAAATTATAACAATAAAAATATCAATATTTTAAAATATTTTTTTAAAATATTCTTTTTTAAAATTCAAATATAAAAAACATTTGCTAATAATTATTATTATTTGGAATCGTAACAATAAAAAAAAAATAAAGTGATTTATAGTTAAAAATATCATCAAATTTACTTAAAGAATCAATATGAAAGTCAATCTTTAACAGATTTGCAACTGAAGCAAACAAATGACAGATCATTAGCTCTGAAAAATTTAAAGATTAAGTATTACACTCAATCTTCATCATCAGAGCTTATCTGCCATTTTATTTTCATGTCAGAAAAACAAAACAAGGCATATTCTAAATGCCAATATATACAGAATTCTGATAAGCCAACATTTACACCTAGTGGAAATAATTCTAAGTCATTATCCGCAAATTTCAGCAAATAAGTAATTTTCTCTTCTTCCGTATAGTATCTCTACTTTTGTTAATATTATTTCGTTCTGTTCATTTTAAAATATTTAATAGAAAAAGAAACATTTTGTTTCTTCTTTTTAATATATTAACTCAGAAACATGCGGTAATTATTGATTGTGGCATTTTTAATACCTTTTTTTATATTTCAGTTATAGCTAATTTACATACATCCTTTTGAAGACAGTTCAGATTCTCTTTTATCCTTTTTTCATTCTAAAACAAGAAAATAACTAATCAGAATTATTCTGATTTATAATTTGTTCTGCAATCACTTTCATTTCTTCTGTTCTTCAGGGTACAACAATGTCAGGGCGTTTTAATCCGATTCGATAAGATGCGCTTGATATGTATGCGTATGTGTGTTTCCTTTCTACTTAGAGACCTCTTTGAAAATAATTCTCTTTTTTTCATTTCTTTAAATCAGAAACTGTTCAAGAATTACTTTAACGAGAATAAAACAAATATCATGATATCAAATAAAGTAGGAAATCTAACTACGTTAGTCAAAACATGCGAGGAAAGCGAACTACATTTCCCATCGTATGATTTCGGACATTTATATTGATTTATGAAATATTCTTGCTATTATTAAAAAATCAAAATTGCATCTTCTCATTTGATTCCACAGCGAAGGAAAATAAGTAAAAACTTTTTTTGAGAAATTGATTAGTTTATCTTGAATAAGAATTCATGAACTATTTTTTTTCTGTTAACGAACAAAAACGGAGCAGGGGCATACAATTTCTCATAACTATGTATGGTACTAAATATTCTTATTTAATAAGTTCTGTCATGAAAATCGCGTTTAATAAAATTTCTGAATTTAAAAACCACGGGGTAAATTGTATTACAATTTACCCGTATTACACCAAGACCTAGTTTGCATACAAATTAAAGATGATGATGTCGTGTCCGTGTTAACATGGAAAGGGGATACAACTGCTTCTGAAGGAAAGACCTCCTGATCACTCGAAGGCAGAAGTCTGACTTATTGCTCAAACGATGACACACACACACACACATATTCGCTTGTACAGCTTCTTTTTATGGGGGGAATCATTCACACATTTCACAGATATAACACAAGGGAAGAGCAGCCATGCCCGAACCAGGACTTGAAACCGGTACAGCCAGATCACGGGTAGGACTTGCTATTCCTAGGCCAGGATGCCCAGGGAATAACACCGACCCCTAGGCCATACAAATTAATCGGAAAAGGAATAGTTTTGAAAAAATCGAAAGGAAATGATGCAAAAGTCTGGGGAAATGATGAAGCGATTAAATGCGACATAGTCCTAAGCCTTTGAATCCTAAGATATTGTAAATAATCTCATAGAAGTTTGCTTTTTTGAATGCTGCTGAAATATAGGTTTCTAAAATTGGTAACAAATTTAGTCATCTTTTTCCTTTGATGGAAATGATGCAGTTGACTAATCTATATGAATTTGAACTTCATCATTTTTATTAATTTGTTTGAGTAAAATAACCAAAATTTCAGATTAAATTAGATTAATATGTACAAATACGTCTATAAAGTTTATAAGATTCTTAGACTTAATCACAAAATTTCTGCTTGAAACAGAATTCTCCACTCAGTGCTCTGAAATATACACCAGAAAAAATATTGATCACAAAGAATTTTTTTTAATTATTATTTTGAAAGAAAAAAAGGTCAAACAAACAATCATTGCTCTCACTTCGCACATAATAGATATTGGAAATTGATCAATAAAAATTATCATAACTAAATTTACTGTTACAAAACTACTTTAAGCACTGAGTATTCTCCTACCTACCCTAATGCAATGAAAAGAAAAGATAGAATTTCTTGGAAATTCTAGAGTTGTAAAAAGTTGCTTTTAGATAGTGATGAATAAATTTGAATAAGAAGGCCCCCGTCTTAAAATTTGATCTTTCGATTTTAAAAGAAATTTCAATTTTGGTTTGAGTTGAGTAATAAAATAGTTCCATACTTTCGAGGAAGATTTTACTTTAATACGAGAAACCTCAGTCAGAGCACTTTTTAATGGAACTTCGGGGGAAAATGTTCTTGGAAATGTTTCAAAGCCTATTTGGAAGGTTGTCTAGAATTCAGGACTTCCCAGAATGACTAATGGTAAAAAGACATTAAAACAGTGATTTCAAAGCTTTTGTACAAAAGATTTTATATTGATGTTGGAAATATAAAAGTATTTTTTCTGGAGATATCTTTAAAGTTGAATTTTTCTTTTCACTCTGTGCCAAACATATACATGAAAGAAAATTAGATTTCTTTTTACACAGGAAAATGAAAAAGACATTTTTCGAGAAATATTTCAGCAAAGAATGGAAAGTATGAAAGGTTTATTTGTTGTGTAGATTATTGTAATGAGAACTATCAAAAAATTTTTGTAAACTGAAATTCCAAAAATACCTATTAATAATAAAAAATGTATGTGTCTATGTCTGACTGTGGTGGTTCTTTGCAGACCAAACTATTTGAGCTATAGCTGCCAGAATTGGCATATATATATCGTTGGAAGAAAAAAAATGTGGCTTTGAATAATTAAAAAAAATTTATCAAAATTTTAATAAAATAAAAAGTAACCTGAATTTTAAGAGATTTTCGCGATCATTTCTGAAAATAAAATGCATAAAAAGAATTTTTGTAGTATTTCAAAATTAAAAAGGTATCTTTTAAATAACATTAATTCATTAATCGAATAATTTTTTTATGATTTTTGGAAATTACTAAAGATTTTTTTTGCCTAATTTCAGATAATATATTATATTGCTGACCTGATATTAAAATTGTTTTCCATTATTTTAGGAAATATTTAATAACGGGACTTTCTTTTTTTTAAGTAGAAAAGGAAGAAGAATACTTATTAATATATGTGTAATTTTGAGAAGGAGTAACTATAGTGAATGATCACCATAAAAGTTTTCGTATACACTCTAATAAATTTATCATGAAAGTGAACGCTTGCAGGCAATGCCGTATAATAGAAATGTTAATTTTTCGTATGAGTGAAACTTTTTTACTGAATTTTTTCTGTTATCCTTATTGAATGCTTTGGCAGTTAATTCCCGACATGTAGTTAATAATATCTGAAAATCATATACCCAATTTTAACTGTCTAGTTCAAAGCTTTTTTGAGTTGTAATTGTCACAGGCAAACAGATAAACAGATGTTTCCCCAAAATCTTTTTGGGTGGTCTTAACACTGGAGATTAATCAAAATCACAAAATCAAATTTTTTGAATATACTTTATATTCTCTCTGTTGCGTGCACGAGGAAATAAGAAGTGATTTTGTAATAAAGCCAAAGTTAAAAGAGAAATGAGACAGGCAGATGTGATTTTAATAGCTATATGATATCATTGAACTGATAATCATTCCATGTACACAATAAACAGAAAATACATAAGACTCTTAAGACAGTATTGTTTTAATATTTGACAATTTGACGGAACTATTTATATGAAATTGCGTCTGATTGTATGGAAATGAAATATAGCATTATTTTCGATGAATTAGCTGAGTTACAAAGACCCATGAGGAAGAAGAAAGAATAGCCATGAACTACCATTCTCAAAACATCCCAAATATCTGGGATTTACCTCAGATCAAGAGATTCTTTGCAATCGCCATATTGAAGATTTAGTCAAAAAAAGTAGAAAACGCCTAAATATATTAAAATACATCTCTGGTAAGGATTGGGGAGCTGATGCCTCGACGCTGAAAATTACCTATACTTCCTTAATTAAACCTATCTTGGAATTTGGTTCAGCTATTTACTTTTGTGCCTCTGATTCTAAACCTCAAAAGCTGGAAAGAATTCAGCTGGGCGCTGCTAGGATTATTGGAGGACTCCGCAATAGCTGCTCTAATAATTTAGCTCTGTACGAGTGCGACCTTCAGCCATTACATATGAGAAGGAAGTATTGTTTAACTAAGTGCTGCAATAAACTTATCAACTTTGGAGACCAACACAAAACATCACAACAGTTAATAAACTGGTGCAATAACCAAAGATTAAAACGTAATAGTCCATTCTCCCAAGCGCACTTACAAAACTTACTGTATCCTTGTGTTGAACATTTCTGCTTGACTCCCTTGATCAACCATGCGTTTGGACTCCAGAGGGTCACTTTCCATCCTAACCTAAAGCTCGATGCAAGTAAAAAGTCGGATCACCCATATTTACTAAAGCAATTGTCCCTAGAGATTATTAACAAAATTCCATTCGGAGCAGCTAGGATTAATACTGGTGGAAGTAAATTGGAGACCAATGCAACGGGCAGCGGAGTTTTTATAGAATTCCCCAACCACTGCATCAAGTTTGAAAAAAGAAATGCTAATCACTCTTCCATCTTCAGAACAGAACTCATCGCCATCATGAGTGGACTTTCTTTGCTACATAGCAATACACAAAAAGAATTTTCGGATCCTTACAGACAGCCGATCCTCCATCCAGCACCTTTCGAATTGGCAATCCATCTGCGACGGTACCAGTAAGAGCACTCTACTCTTGTTGAAAAGCCTTTCAGATCAACACCCGATCCATTTTCAGTGGGTCCCCTCGCATGTTGGTCTGCCTGGGAATGAGATGGCCGACGAACTTGCAAAGGCAGCCACCTGTAATCCTATGAACCCTGAGGACTGCATGGCTCTAATACCATCAGAGATCTCTTCCATTGCTAATCAACTTACTTCTAAAACCTGGGATGACATTCCGACTCACCCTTGGTACTTTCAAAAACATCCTGGAACAGCCACCACATTTAAGGGCCTCAGAATATATCAGACGACAATGTCTCGACTCTCTACTGGCCACTTGAAGTGTTTGAATTTTGAAGACGGTAAAAGAAAATATCCATCATGCCCCAAATGTGACAGTGTTCCGTTTTGCCCGCAGCACATTTTGAAATGCTTGGGGGTTTTCACGAGAAGAGGCTATGTAAAGCCCACATCTGCTTTTGGACTTTTTGGAAATTTTAAACCTTATGGATCTGATCTAGTCCACTAGGCCAGATGGGGATTAGTCCCACCATCACCACCACCACAAAGACAGCTAGAGTGAAGAAACTCATGAAAATATTAAAAACTGATTCCATTATTCCAATGTTTCCCTATTTATAGGTTCCAATAATTAGTATAAAAAAACAATTGTTCGTAAAAACTTAATTTCTATTTTTAATACATGTCAAATCGTAAAATTTTATCTTAACATTGGTAGTCAGACTTATTTTCTATCAGTAGGTTCTGTTCAAGAGTTAACTTGATTGCTGTAGTACTTGGTACTTCATAAGTTAATCAATGGTCACTTTGACGAATTTCTCTGTTAATTTTTTATCTACAAATAAGCATCCAGAAGAAGAAACTATTAATATTTGAAGTGAACTAAGTAAAGTGAGTTCTTTAAAATAGACACAATACTAAAATTAATCCTTAGAAAAATAAAATTAATACTTAGGTATTATTTGCACCTCATTGATAAACCATCAAAGCTCATAATATGGTTCTAGTATAGATTTGGTGAAAATGTGCTTTTGGGTAACCCCGCTTGGCGCATTTTCAAAAAATCTCCAACTGGCTCGTTTTTACGTGTTGTCTCGCGAAGTTGAATGCACTAAGAGACACTACGCAAAAACGCGCCAGTTGGCGACTTTTTGAAAATGCGCCAAGCAAGGGACCTAAAGCACAGATTAACCATAGATTTGAGTGCTCCTTCGATTAGCTATATAAATTTCAGCAACTTCGGGTTTCCATAATGTTTTGTTTCCATTCATTATTGTTGAGTTACCGATGATCTTGGCATAAAAAAATCGCCAAAAAATCAAAAGGCGCCCAACTATAAATTTTTATCACAGATTCTTTCACAATTTCAATTTGACTATGTTCATCAATGCTATTAAGATATAAATATCTAGTACTATTGGATATGTAGGATTATTTTGCAAAACAAGCGGGAAACATTACTAAGCCGATAGCATTATGTATAATGGAATCTGGTGATTTTGGTGTAGTCTGAAAATAGCCTACAAATACCAAATATCCTAAATCCGAATAAAAAAATACATTTTAATACATGAATTGAAGTAGAAGTTTTGAAAATAGTATAAATTTCATTAATCTGAGTTTATTCTTATGCATGCGCACATAATCAATAAAATTTTACCCGAAATAAATAAACAAGTCTATTAATTAAAATTATAAATATATCTCGTGGTGCAAACTAGCTTTGTTTTCTTTCAAATTATTCAAGATTTGTAATGTCAACAAAATTCTTAAGAATGTTTTATCATTTTTCTTCAAAATTTTATTCTTAAAATTTCGATTTTCAAATCCAGTATGACTCAAGAAGTATACTTAGACAAACGTTGTAAAAGATGTCGTCAAATACTTTACGCAAACAGTTTGAATTTCAACAAATATATACGGGAAATCATGAGAGAAATAGATGAGGACGCTGCCATATCCAAACCAGCCATACAGATTATTGATAAATGCGTTAAGAAAATGTTTGATGAGTTCTCAAATGAAGTCCAGAAACTTATGGAAAAAGAACAAAAAAGGACATTGAATGAATTGGATGTAAAAAATGCCGCGATGAAGTTACTGCGTAAAGAAATAGCCAATAAGGCTATTACTGAAGCACAAAAAACCATTGCAAAGTTCAAAGGAGAACAACCTGTCTCTGATTAACTCAGAATTAATAGGACCTGTGAGTAAGATGAACTATGCTCAATATCATCTAATAACATTCGAACTTATTTATCTGAGACAGAGGATGAGAAGTTTGCTAATAATTTACAAAGCATTAAGTAACATATATGCACTATAAGGAAATGATATCAAACACTTTAATTTAATTGTTTTCATAGATTTTTAAATGCAATTATGTTAGTTCTTTAAAATAAAATAAAAAATATTTACAGAGTATATATATTAAGGAGTCCAAACATTCTTGATGTGTATTTCGGTAACAGACTTCAGTTGAAATATACTTCCATGCGATTCATAGGAAAGATATGCCTTCAAAGGATGCCAAGTAGCCAATCCGGAGAGATAAATGGCTGATAAGACAAACAATGCAATAAACATCATTGCTAAAAATTGACAAAACTCTAGTTTTTAAACGACAATTTAAGAATATAATCTTTTTTTTGAAGCTCTAAGCTATTTTTGTAAGCAAAAGGAAAATTTGAAAGTACAATAACATTTTTGGACATTCCAAAATCTAGTTTTTGAAGCTTTATAGTGGTTCTTTTGACATATAAAACAAAGAATTCTTTAAACTTAGCTGTGCCTAGCTTGTGATAGAAAACTGAGAATAAACCAGAGTTGCTGTAGAATTTCATGGACTTCAGACCAATTTTTTAATTTATGAAAAATCTTAAGCCGGTAAGAGATGGAATGTTGAACAAAGAGCTAATAATTTCGATTCGCCATTAAAAAATTATAAATTAAAATATAAGAATTAAAAAGTTAGGATGAGAAAATTAAGACAAGATTGGTTACTTTAATAATCGCAATGAACGTTTAATGAACGTATACTTACTTAAAGCTATAACTATAATGGATGGTGTATAAATTATACGGTCTTTCTTTAACGTGCTATTTTTAATAACAATTTACAATATTTTATAAATTTATGATTGAAAATATTCTACATCTTTTTGGTTATAAAAATACGTGTCGATAATCATATTTCTATTTGTTATATTATGCTGCACCCATGAGAAAGGGCGGAAAGCAGTGCATTCATTTTGCAATCTCAACTACCTTTTCAATGAGGTCACAATTTGAGAAAGTCGATGTAGGGAATGGTTTGACCCTTTCAAATCCGTAGCACTAGCTCGAAAGATAAGCCAGGAAGAGGTCGACAATCTGATATCGACGACAACGCACTTTTGGCAGGGTTGAAAGGGGATGAACATTATGTATATGTACAAGAAATTCACCTGACATTCATTTCGTAAGGAGGAAAGCAAGGTATAAGTAAAAAGATGCCGTCGGTACGTTCTTTTGTATGACAAAGGTTCAAATAGTTAATAATAATTAATAAAATAATAATAATTAATCAAATGGTTAACAATAGTAAAAAAATTAATATACAGAAAACGACTCTTTGTATCGCCATCGTATGTTTAAAAGGCAAAAATAATAAATCAATCGTTAATCTTTTGTGTTTCGCATGTGGTGTCATGGCATGTAGATTATTACTTGTCTAAATGTGAGAACTATAAATGTCCAAGGTATTCGAATGATAAAATTCAACTTTTTGCTTTATTATACACACTATTCCATTCCATTGTTGGAAGTATAAACGCTTTACGAAATTAAGATGCAGAAATGCATCATAAAAGAAAACGAAAATAATCTAATAAATAGATACAATACGAAATATAATAAATAAATAAGCAAATACAATAAATATTTTAAATGTAACACCACAGTTTTTCCTACAGTTATTTTGTTAATGTTAACAAAAAAATATCTATGATTTAAATAAAAAAGATAATATATAAATTTCGTACCATTAAAAAATTAATTAGAAATACAATCCGAAAACTCTATCAAGATATAGTTTTAAATATATAATTATATTCCATAAAAATATGAAACAAATTGTAAACCGAGTTGTATTAAGACAAGCACACACAAGAGTGGGAGAAGTACTGGAGCGTTTTTCATTTTCTTGTATAATTAATGTAAAGAAAGTATAATAATTGAAAAGAAATTAGACCTCGAATTTCCTCATTTTAGACAGTCTTCAGTTAAAAAATTTTTTAGAAAATGCCCATCCCTTTGTCTGTTACAAAGTTAATCAAAAACGATTTGTGCTGGACGGTACAAATTAAATATATAGTCTTTAAACCGAATTTGAAAATTCCTATCACTATATGTATCAGTACTGTTTTGAGTAAAATTAACTCTGAGGAAGTCTTCTGTAGTTAAACATATAACTGTAAAATGAAGAGAGCTATACTGATAAGATTCTGCGCACAGATTTAACATTTGTGATGTAGACCCTGCCAAATTTGGAGCCAAATTCTATGAGGCGTTGAAGGTCTGATGGTCTATATTTTCAGAAATAAGGAAATGCTATAATGTAAACAACATACTTGCCTTAAATATATTAAATTCAACATGAGAATTGATGACTGCAAATGCAATTTTTTATTGAATTTTTGTTTCAATCACTTGTGAAAATATGTCTTTAATAAAAATGTGAGTTTTTTGGATATCATTAATACAATAAAGGATTAATTTGCAAATAACTGAGTAAGTATGACACAATAAATTAGTGAAAATTTACTCCAATCTAGTAACTGGATTCATTCCAAAAGCTAATATTATATAACTATTTTTCGCCAGTGCCTTGTAATGCTCCAAAATAACAAATTTAGTATTAGTTCTATGGCATGACAGATTTAGTTTGCGAGAAAGTTTAGGAGATACTAATATCACTGGTTTAATTCCTCTTTCCTTTAATTATCAAGATGTTTAAGGCAGAGATTTTGCAATGAATTTAGCAAAATAAATTTAAACATTTAACCGAGAAATCTTGCCATCTTCTTAATTTGGACAATAAGAAAACTGTTTAATGCTTAAGTTGAATTTTTAAAAGACTAAGGAAATGGATTAAATTTCGAGATAAGAAGTCTCATGGTGATAAAGAATTAGTCAGATAAAGAATTGAAGATTAGTTAAAATTCTTCATGCTAATCTACCATTGACGTTATTGAAGTTTCAGTCAAGAAAAGAAGCTCTTCTAGAGTAAATATTACACAACAATATATTGAAATAATAATGGATATTTATTAAAGAGGACTTAAACTCCAAATCCACTAACATATGAGCACACTTCAGAGCACTTCTAACTTACGAGAAGAAAATAAGCATAAGTTTACACTGTTTACATAAAGTTTAAGAGAATAAAGTATCTTCTACAACTAATCACCAATCCTTCATCGTTAATTAATAAGTACCTAATAATGGTTTTGAAAAGAGAGAAAATATAAAATATATTGGAATAAGAATTTTATGTTTAGAAAGCAAACAAATGTAACTTTTTTTAAAAATAAAAGCAAAATTGAAAAGTAATATATAAATAGCAAGATAAACGAACAAATCGAGCATTAACAGGAAAATTAGTTATTACCTAGGTTCGAACAAATATTTGTCCTGAAAATTATCGTCAGTATAGAATAACGGCATAAGTAAATGCTGGCAAAACAAAACTAAAACTTCTGGGGGGGGGGAAGGAGATTAGTCCGATTAAGGCCTTATCACACGATGAAATTTCTCCAGCACTTTTCTGTTACTACCCTCAAAAACCGGTTAAACAAGTTTCATAATCGACAGCTTTTTCTAACGATTAATTAACCATAATCACGAATTTTCTTCACCCCATCCAGTGTTAAATGTATGCGCCTTTTTTTATGCTTAACTCAATTTTTCCCAACTTCATTTGCTAATGAAAATAATCATACACATTGAATGTCTTGGCATTATATCAGTGGACAATTTGAGATAAAACAACTGACTTGAATATTAATCTTAAGAATTTTTTTAAAATCAAATAGAACCATTACACCGAGAAACCTTGGTTTTTTATCTTCTGTACTTCTAAATGGGGATTAGAAAATTATTTTTAATGCTTAAATTGAATATTTTTGAAGCTTAAAAAATTGGTTAAGTTTTTAAATAACAATTCACAAAAAGTACAAAGGAAATGATTTTAATTAACAATGGAAGTTTTCCTATGTCCCTAACAGCAGCTAAGCTATGTATTCAAATTTTTAACTTTTAAAGACTGAATGCTTTTCATTTAAACAGGAATTAATGCCATTAAACTGAACTGACGAAAACGTTAATTTGTTAAAAAACAGATATCTCTGTTCAGGCAAAATGTGGGTGTAAGATTTATAAAACTCTAGTTTTATTTTTCTAATTTTAATTCGTGTTGATGATAATGTCGTGTCCGTGTTACCCCAGGAAGAGGGAGGTGGGTGGGCTACAACTTCTGAGGGCAAAGACACCTGAGCAGCCGTATCAAATTTCCCACAAAAGAAAATTTTTCAAAACAGTTCAACTCCTCTCCATTCACGTTTCTATTGCAAATTAGCATTATTTATCTTTTTGCTTATCTAAATTTTATCAGAAGATGTAACCAGAAAACTTCAATAATAATAATTTTTTTGTTTTCTTTGAAAAAATGAGTAGATACTCATAACAAATTATAATTAATTAGGTACAATTGTATAGTAAGATAATTAAAAAGCATGGAGACTTCTCAGCCTAAGAAATCCAGGAAATCTAAAAGAAATCGCAGCCCGAATGTGTTTTCATACAAAAGATACATTCGCAAACTTCTGAAAGGCATTAATGAGGAAATCTCAATCTCGACTCCAGCGGTAGATATCATTGACGCTTTAGTGAAGGAAATGTTCGAGCAGATAGCATCGGAATCGAAAAAGTTAATGACTGAACGCGGGAAACGTACTTTTCTTGCTGAGGAAGTAAGAGGTGCTGCGGAGAACATCCTACGTGGAAAGCTCGCAGATGGTGCTATTAACTTTGGAAATGGGGCTCTCCGGACATACAAGAGCAATGCAAAAATGAAATAACTACTCAAAAATGCTTGAAATGCAGCACATGCTCTAAGCTATGACAAATTGCCCATATCTTACCCACTTACGCAAACAGTAGTTATATGAGAGTTGTATTTACTTTATTCTAACAAATAAAATAAAGCCTTGGAATATGTAATTAAATCTTATATTTATTAATTAACGGTGAAAGATCCAGAACTCAGCAAATGTAGCACCAGAACACTCCAACCTATGAGCGCTCTTCTAACTTAAGAAAACAATAATCTATTTGTGCTATTGATACAAAATTTGGTAAAAGTGTAGAATAGTGTGCCCCTTGCTGCGCCAAGGATGCCAAGTCGCCAACCAAGATGGCGGACAAAATAAACAAACTGCTCCGCGGAACAGTTATGGTTGCCATTTCCCGCCTTTTTATTTAGAATGTTTATAATTATTTTTTAATACTGCCCGGTGCCTTCTACAGATGCCGAAGGCATCTGTAGAAGGCACCGGGCAGTATATTTTAACTTTAAAAAAACATTCTAGGGCTTCGCTTTCATACGGAGCGGGAATGCAGTAGCTTCGCTAGCAAATTGAACAGATGGACGGTGTGGATTAAGGAATAGCGCATAATAATATTACCAGAAAGAATAAATAATATTATAGGAACAAATATTATACAGAATTTTTAATATTTAATGTACTTACTTGCTTTATTTAATCTTTTCATAAACACTTAACACTTCATAACACTCAAAGCATTCTTTCCAAGCCTCATCAACTCATTAAAAAAATATTCCAATCACCCTTCATCCATTCAGCAGGTTCGAAATAGTGCCTAACATCCCAACTACCAAATATCCACTCCTGTGCGATTGCAGACATAATAATATTTCGAGGGAACCAAACGTTGGAGCACCAAAAAAATTAGAGAACTGCGAATAATTCCATGGCAGACTTCTTTTAATACAAAAACGCAGACGATTTGCGAATTCGCATAGTGGTAATTAAAAGTGTGAAAACGAAATTATTTTTTGTAAATATTAACACAAAAAAAATGAAATAAATGTTATTTTAATTAATATTAATTTTATTCTAAACTTTCTTTGTATAATAAATTTTAAATTAAAAGAATAATCAAAATTTAAATCATCTGAAATCGATATTTTAAATATTAAATTTATTATAAAACAGTTGTAGTTCCTGAACAACTCAACTATTGTAAAAACTAGTAAACAAAACAGAATTAGGGTTACTGTAAGAAAGTTCCGTCGGGTTGCCATATTGGCGATAAACTCGGGGGCACACCGTGCTACACTTTAACCCAAAATTTATAGCAAGAGAATCGTATTTTCGCCAACGAATCGCCAATCTGTCATCGTTAATTAATAAGCACCTTTAATGTCTCTCAATATCCCTTACCATTTTATTACGGCTTGACTTAAGAATGCTATGAAACCATAAAACATTAATTATTTCAAGAAATAATTGGCCAAATAATACGTTATTTTCTTAATAGTGAAGATTGCAGTGATGTTTGGTGAAAGAAAATTTTAAGATTCAGAATTAGCATTCGGTTTCTCCTCAAAGTTTACGAAATAAATCATATTAAAACTTTAAAAAAATGCTTTCTTGGATGGTTTCTAAAATGATGAAACAGAAAATAGCACTTGTACAGAAATCAGCAAGACAATCAGACAACAAGAATATCATGTTTATTGCAAAAAACGATTACTCGTCGAAGATGCAATGATAGTCGATTGATTATGTTTTCCAATGATTTAATATTAGGCGTAAAGTTTGCCAATGACATGCCGAAAGTTCGCCATTAACATCCTTTAATACAAAATCACGAAACTAGAAATCTCCAAATAAATTGGTAATTGAACATTATATGAAACAATAAGTATATATATTTATGTTCACTTGCTTGAAAAACCTACCAAAATCAAACTTTCAAAATTGTATATTCCGTTTTTTAAAGTGTTTTAGAAGAACATAAATCACAAGCCGTTTAATGTAATAGCATTAGGAGTCAAAAGTTGTTTAACAACCAGCATATCACTTACAATTTTAATCAGAATCCTTATATTATGTAATCATTCTCCACAAGAGCGTAGAATTTTCATTCATTATAAACAATGGGAAATGCTTCATCTTCAGAGATTTAACTTCCATTATTTTTTATTACATCAACTTTCATAAGCGTTTTTTAAAAGAATGAGTAGTTATAATGGGAACCGAAGTACATTAATTTATCTTAAGTATACTATACTAATTAATTAAAGCTGATGGATTGGCGATTCTTTGGCGTTAGGTTTGTTTTTGTTTCGGTGCTACATTTGGCGAATTTGGGCTCTTTCACTAATTAATAATTGCCTATTAAAATTGTATTTATTTACTTTTTGCTTGCTTGTTCAATTTAATTAGAAATTGAGATTATGGTTGAGATATGAAACCAATACCTTCTATTATTGGCAGTTAAAATAAGTTCATTTCTATAGTATAGAGAAACGAATTGCTGTGAATAAAATGCAGCTTAAGAATAAAGTTATCAAAGAAGGTTTATGCACACAAAACTGATTGACATTTATTAAAAATCGCAGTTAATATAGCATAAATTTTTCGCAAGGCTTTCATTCCATTCATTATGAAATTTTTTGTCATTAATAGGATAAGAAATACTTTTAAACTTATTTAAACCTGCTAATAAAATTCCTAAAGTTTCTAGAAAAAAGTCAAATTTTCAGTGATGATGTGTGAAATCTTGTTAATGCAATCAAGTAATTGATTGGACTTTAACTTATAAAGGGAGAGAAATTTTTTAAACTACTACTGCAAGAACGGATTATGTAGAGCAAATTTTATCTTTGATCTACACTCTATTAATCAACATCATGACGAAATATTGTAAAGAGCGAGAAACAGCATTTTAAAATGTCTCACGTCGATAAAGTCCAATTAGAAATGTTAACGTCATTTATTTTACTCATATTTCAGGTAAGACGGAAAATGCTGAAATTTGTGACAGCAAGTGCAGTTAATAAAAATATTGAAATATATCATCAAACCATGATGAAGTTTAAAGCAATTTAAATACCTTGCGGCTGATAAGGAGTAAATACTAATATTTTCATATTTTTAATGTCACAAATAAATTTGGAAGTGAGAGGACTGAAAGCTTGTCGTAAAAGTCAAATTAATTTTCATTAACAAACAGTGAGGAAAGTAATAACAATTTTCTGTGGTAGTTTCTTCTACAATCTGGCAATTAGGTTAGAAAATGGCAGTCTCATAATTACAGCAAAAATGAAGAGAACTCATTTCAATTCTTCCAGGCGTGCATTTTGGGTAGTATTCAGGGTCAGCTTAGAGTATAAAAACTGCATTATAGTATTTCATTTCTTTCATTGATAAAAACATAGACTTGTATAAGTTTATAATTGCTCGATATGATAACACTACTATTAACAAAGGACATACAAGAGTTAATACATTTCTCTTTGAGAAAGAGATTAATAAAAACTTCGATTTGCCAATTTGATTCTTATTGAACTTCTCCTATGTATTTGATAGAACTTTTAGAAAAAACAAACAATTGACCGTCGTGGAGTTTTAGGCCAATTGATAAAATATTAAACAAATACTAGTTCTTATCGAAGCTTTACAGCAAAATACAATTATCTTTCTTGCTGTTGAAAAATAAGAATGCGTTAATTTAATATGGACAAAAATATCTCTGTATGCTTTCCCGGTAACATAGAATTTTGATAATGGGCCTAAATATCTATAGGATATTTCTCTGGTTGTTAATTTAAACCATAACTCTCTGGAATTTAATAAAATGTTTAAAAAAAAACAACAGAAAACTGCTATTTTCTAGCCGACATGTGAGCCGGTTATTTTGAAAATGGGGCAGTCGAATTTTTGTTATTGCGATATATTAAAAGGTTTGCGTTTCAATAAATTTAAAATTATTGGTAAGTATTATAGATATAATTTTTGTATTTTATTTTGTGATACCAGATAATGAAAGTGTATAATCTAATAATGTTTACAGCTCTGACTAAAAAAATAAGAGTTCCATTAAAACTAAATGAACCTGCCTCTCTTTCAAAATTAATGTATTATTGTAATCATTCATTTAATTGAGAAATAATATTTCAGTTGCATCAGCCTTTTTTATTAATAAAAATAAAATACCATTCAATTTTTTCTAAATATTTACTCATTTGATAAAGCGGGAAACAAATCCAAGAATATTATAGTAGAAAATACGACATAACTAT
>JAPMOQ010052622.1:0-30713 GCA_026543055.1 Argiope trifasciata
ATATTATCTTTTAACACGAATTTAATATTATTACTAAATCAATCGTGCCATCTTTGGTGAGCGTGTTCTGTCATCTTTTTTCGTGCTTCGTGTCATCATTGGCGAGATTAATCCATGGCATGCGGTTTAATTATGTCCAAAAACACATTTTTTCTTTTAGACATGTTTTCCTAAAGCCATTGAAATTAAAATTGGGCACAAAACTGCACTTATAGTCATAAAGTCATTGCTCTTTTCAGTTATTCTGTTTATTTATTTTGGAAGTACATTTCAAAGAGTGAACCCTTAGTTGGATTTATTTAAAATGTGACAGGTGTCTGTACTACAGACGCTAAATCTGTGGACTAATTTTTATCTTTTCAGCAACCCTGGCATGGGGGTAGCGCGTCTTCTCCATGATATGGCCTTCTTGGTTCGAGCATAGTCCTTCTTCTGTACTATCTGTGAGTTGTGTGAATATGCCCCCCCCCCTGTAAAAACGGACAGCGATTGTGCAAACGAGTGCGATGCATGAAGCTGCTAAGTCGTTTTTTTTTTGTCCTACTTGGCACTACTGAGATGCTCATTCGGTTTTAATCGCTGACAGATAATTGTCAACGGCCTTGTAAAGGGCTATAAGTCGCAACAGAACAACATCCATTCAGCATTTTTGTTTTCTAATTATTGTGTCATATTCGAACAGACGGATTTCCTCTGAATTTCAATCGTATCGCTCAAATCGCTTTTGAGCTTTTGTTGCAGACAAACGGATGGTCTTTTTTCCAAAAATGTATTTTTCAAATTCAGGAAGGTCTGAAACACTGAGATTCGTCAAAATCCCGAGTTCGAATTTTTTGACAATTACTATTTTGACAATTACTCTGTACTGTGTATAGAGAAAGTAAGAAGAAGAACTAAGAACAAGAGAGAACTCTTAACGAGTCAATAACGAATCAGTAGCATGTCATTTGTCATGAATATTTAATTCCCATTGTTAATTCCACTTTCAATTAAAGTGAACTGAGCTCACGAGGGAAATTGTTTTCCTGCTTCTAGACAAAATGCTGCACGAATCGGATGTTCACGAACCTTAGAAGAAATGAAGAAGAAGGAGAAAAAAAGAAAAGGGAAAAAATAAAGCAAAAGAAATCTTTCTTAATGAAATGAAGAAGCTCCCAGTACAAGCGATGTGCATTAAGCGGCTAAGTGACTTTTCGCGGACGGAAGACCGCGGGGTTGGATCCAATTAGCGAGGCAGCCACTGGAGCTTGTAATGAACCTTTTCCTTTCTTATGGAACTTTTGGAAATTTCGAGAAGATCCAAAACAGGATGAAAAATATACAATAAATAAAAGTTTGCCATGGTGGAGACGATAATTGTTTGAATGACATGAGAATGAAGTCCGATTTTTTTCCCCCGTTAACTTGGTAGACTTTTGGAAGTGGAAAGTATGTTTGTTCCTGAACTGATTGAGACAGTTCACAGGATTGGAGAATCAAGTAAACTTTACTAAAATAATCTTTCTTTGGGGTTTCTTTTCAAAAACCATATGAAAGAAACCATCGAAAACTTAGGTCTGACTTTTATATTTCAAAGACATATATTTATAATCCTTTAATACAACAATGGGAAAGCATGTCTGCTTAATTGCATTGAGGAAATAAGTAAGAATTTTAATTTATATAGTACTTTATTTTCAGTTTCAAACGATAGAGAGATAAAGAAAGTAAACAAAAACTGAAAATTATACAGAATCAGAAATTTTTCTTTGTTTTTTAATCTGATTAATTTCAGGATGTTTCAAGATATTAGAGAGAAATTGCAATCATTAACATTAACTGCAGTCACTATATATATATATGGTGGTGATGGTTAGCAATAAGAAGTTTGAATTAGTTGGTATTTAAGAATTTCAGGAGTGATAATATACACTCATGCCGAAAATTTTGAATGTATTTCTAAACGGTTACCTGTAAAATTTATACAAATTATATTTTATGTATTGCGAAGGACCGGTAACACGATATTAACTTTTAATGTGGTAAAAAATGATGTTTAGCATTAGATTTTGAGGAACTACTAAAATTAAACCGTTTAGGTATTTGGGATTTTTACCTGCAATTTTGTGAATATTGCATTAAAACAAAAAAAATTAACCTGTTTCCAGTGAGAATGAGTTCTCATAATCGTTTAGACGACTCCTTGAGCTGGAGAGCCTTTGGCAAAGCTTGAAGTTGGCCAGTCTCAAGCGGAGGTGGCTCGATGGTTACAAGTGGTACTGAAAGTGGTATCCAGGTTGTGAAATCATTTCCAAACAAGTAGTACAATAACCAGGAAGGCCATCCAATTAACCACAATAATAATGATGAATTAAACCACAAAAAATATTAGTATATGAAGACTCAGGGATATAGTTAGATTTGCTGGAGCATGCGAAACTAAAACTCCAAAAGAAAGATATAAGTTGGATTTAGATACCCATAACATATATAACCAAATAAACAAAAACGTGCTTGCATTTGATATTGAAACTCCAAGAAACGAGGCTCGCTTATTGAATACAGAATGTATCATTCTGTTTCAGATAAGAACGAGTTTTCGAGTCTTGTTGCCAATGCATCATTCCATTACTTTCGATGAGTGTATCTTTTTCCTTTCGATTTCCTCCATCCAGTGTCTCAGCTCACAATCATCAGACACACACCATTTGTCACACGTGGCACTCTTACATCTCCCCGCAATGCACCGCAAATTTCAAAAAAAGATCCAACAGGGGAATGGGGAAGCAAGAAAATTCATTTTATTTTTTTGTTCCCCATTTCATAGTATTTGCTCTCAAGTAACCCACGTAGCCACCTAAAAAGTAGCCGGAAGTAATGAATATGAATTACTTTCCTGCCTGCTTGAAAAAAAGAGAGGGAATCGTCCCAGTACTGCCTTTATCTGTTTGGCCACGGGCCTTCCACATTAAGCGTGCAATGCGGCGGAAGAATACACTTATCTGGCGAACCTCATCACCATCCCCGGAGGAATGACTCAGTTTGAAGGGTGGTTCCGTTACGCCTGTACCTCATTAATATCGCGCGCCACTAACAGTCGAATGCAAAAATTTGGCCGGAAGTGAAAGAATACTGTGATTCGTTTCCCTCACTCCGAATCTAAGATACCCAGACTGGAATAAGGGTGACCGTAGCACAATGACATCAGCAGGAGAGATGACAAGTTCAGGCTTCCTCAACAAAAGGCAGCCAATGTCATCAATATCACTAATAATAAATTTGGTGTAAAGTGTATGCATATAGTATAAGGACTTTTCAACAACCAAATACAGTAGTTAGAATTGAAATTTCTTTATCTGGTTATAGAATGCCGTTGAGCAAAAGACTCTCTAATTATGGGAAAACTAAATGTAGTGGTATGTATTTCAGAATACAAGAAAATAAAAAGTGGGAGAAAGATTTGTATCTTTGTAATAATCGGTTATAAATTCGAAAGAAAAAAAATTAAAGACATTCTCTTATTAATGTACAAAAAAACATTTTTTTTTACTTTAATTATTTTCTAAATTTTTGTTTTTAATTACTGGTATTGTGTTTGGAATTCATAATTATATGTTAAAAAATCTTTAAATAAATATTTTCGCTCAATCTCACTTTCAGAGTTACCATTAATATTAAAAAAAATGGAACAAATTAGTTGATCAATTGATAATTAAACATTTAATTTATAGAATATAATTTTAATAATATACATTACATAATATTTAATGTATATAGAATATCAGAAACAGAAATTTTGAACATGGCCGCTGTGTCTTGCTGGTAAGGTCTCGGATTCGGAACCGGAGGGTTTCAGGTTCGAGACTTGATTCCACCGAAGTACCGTTGTGTAAGGGGGTCTCTTGCACGTTAAATCTGTCAGGTCGAATGTTCTCTCGCTGGTGTGAAGAGGGAGGGGGGGGGCAGCTCAGGTGCTGTCCTCGTCATCTGACCAAGTTTAAAATTACGAGGTCCGTTCCAAAATATCCCAAGTGCTGCTTCACAACAGGGCGCTAATATAACTAAACCAAACAAAACAGAAATTTTGTAAATTTTAAAGTTCTGTGAGAAAAATCGATTTCAGAATTCAATTTTTATGAACATGAAACATATCAAGTGGAATAAAAAGTACACTTCCTACATTAAAATATCACACTTTATAGGTTTTATGTTCCCATCTAGTTTAAAAATATAGTGACCTATGATAAAATTTTGGTTTCGTGACAGTATAGATGTTGCTTTAACATCCGATCTGCGCCGTGTATGCTTCTTAAACGGATTTATTTTCCGTTTAAATTTGTCGTGAATCAAACATCATCACATTAGTATCAACAAAGGCTTGAAACTGAGACACTGATTCAATTGTCCTGCTCATCATTTGACTGCAGATCAAAGTTATTATTTGGCCCCCAAACAACCTTCGTACAATTTCTAAATAGGATATAACTAAATTAAATAACATCATTCTAATTATATTTATGAGTATCTTTGCGCTTCAATATAATTTGCAATTCTTACTTAATATGCATTTCTAGATCTGAAATGTGATACGACGGAAAAGATTTACTCGCGTATGGAGTGAACGTAGACTGAATATGGCTATACAAAAAGATAGGTATATCAGCATCGTTGCGTATCTTGATATTAAATACTGTTGGTTATCTCCCTCAAATGTTTAACCTATGATTCACTCATTACCTCATAAACTTACATGGATTCTCGCACAACGAGTAAACTGCAAAATCCATTATTAGCTTCGAAATGAGAGATTCGGGCTCAAGGGTTCAGACACCAAAGAAGTACCATATAATCGGGGTTATGCACGTTACATTCTTCGAAGTCTGATATTCTCCTGTTGGTGTTTAGAAGCTTGGAAAGGGATGTGCAAGATTAAGTGTCGTTTGTTCGGTTAAAAGAGTGAAATGGAGTGGGAGATGAAACAAGGGAACAATAGAATATATTTTATTTCTTGATTAGAACAAAAGCGACATACGAGTGATAACTAAGCATCCATTACTTAACTCCTATCTTTTGAAAGATTTACTCGAGTATAGAATGTGTAGACTGAATATGCCTGCACAGAAAGATAGGGATATCAGCATCGTTCCATATCTCGATTCATATTTCAAGATTATGAGCTACGTTCCCAAATAGACCTCGTATTGCCTTAAAACGGCTTGTGATTATAATTAAAAGCACTCGTACAACGTAAGGTGCTCTGTTACACATTATAAGAAAATGCTTTATTTTGAATATGTATAATTGGATAAATTTAGGCAACATCAAATATGTCGCCAATGACTCTTGTAACTTCACATATTGTATTGATATATTAAATATTGCAAAATCTATCTGCTCCACCCTATTATCCTAATAAAAATAACTGACACTTATATACATCTCCGTTCTAAACAATTTTTTAAAAATTCTTTAGAAATTCTAAACTTTTAAATTAATCAAATGCATTATAGAGACTACAGCGCTGTATGAGAAGCAGATTTGTGTGTGTGTCATAAAATTTCCTATTAAAATGGGAGTGCGTTACAATATATGGGTTTATATCTGAATTTCTGCTCATGATCTCTGTTTTTCTTTGAAAATGACATTTTAATGCACATGTGTTAAAACAACCACTTAGAACTGCAGTCATGTAATTAGATTGTTTGCCAGTTCTTAAATAAATTGGAAAGCGTTTTCCTTCGAAGCCTTTGTGGAATCCTATACAGTTTACTTCGGTTGTTAAGAAATAAAATTTGTTTATAAGTACAAATATGGTAAACAATAAAACACTTTCTTTGAAAACGTTAGTATAAATTATTCACGCCTAGGATTTTTTATTTTTCTATGTACCAACATTTCATGGACTATATTAGTAGCAGGAATTTATTAAACACAACCAACTTTGAAAAACTATTCTTTATCTTATTAACTGAAAGTACTGTTCTAACTTACATTTGCTCAATAAGCATAGATTATTTTCATTGGTTGCATATGCACTTAAAATAGCTAATAAAATTGGCGAAAGAAACTGGTAAGATCGGTAGAATGATTGAGACTAATAACTAAATTAAGATTTTATTTTCAGATGGGAAAATGAAAAGCATCATGGCCAAGGGATTATTACTGACGTCTTTGGACATCATGGACTTAATAAAATAAAAATTGTTTAAATTAGAATGGATGGAGAGAGAGACATTGTCACTGTTTTTCTCTCATAGAAAATGTGTCATGAAATATATATATATATTTAAAAAAATATATCTCACGAAAACAGAGATTAGATAAGAAATTGGTGATTGTTAATGATAGAATTGGGAATGATCTTTGATATGAAATTAAAATTAGCGAAATTGGATCAATATTTGAGACCGGGGATCAGGCTCTTAGTTCTTCCATTTATTTTCAACATAAAGATTTATTCCACTCCCCTCCCCTTTCAAATGCCTGTAAAATTTTCAGTAGTTGATTCTCTTTCCTTCATAATTTTATTCGGTGATTTCTCCATTAATCCACCAAGATGCCATCCGAGTCCTTCGTGCCGTCTTCAGAATGGCGTGACAGAAACCGAAAATCCATCCCTCGTGCTCCAATTTGTCGAATTACCACTCAATCTCATTAGAGTGGGAGAAAATGAAATCCTGCCACCCACCCTTAGAAATCGTCTGCGGGTAGGGGTGGAAAACGGGTGGTGATGGATGGAGGTGGCGGTGAGGGGTGGAGGGGGCAAACGATGCGTGAAGAATTGGACGGAACGAAACGGGACGGAAAAGACGCGCAGTGATCGAGCTAGATTCAATGATTCAGATCCGATTGGGAATGACGAATCCTTAATCTCATTTGAATGACGAAAAATACTTTTTTTTCTATCCTGTCAGACCGCATGTGAAGAAGACACCGTTCCACACCCTTCAAATGTTCTTTTGAGTTAGTTCTTGTCGCCAGTTTTTTTACGTTTCTGAGTATATCGTAGACAGCAAGGATCAGAAGTTTATATTACATAACTTTTAATGAATCACCAAGAGTAATTGAATGACCATACTTTTATTTTTTTGTATATTTCTCCAAAAACTTCAAAAAGGAACTTTTACTTATTTCGTCGATTTTTTTTCTTATTTTGTTTCAGTTCTGTTATTTTTATTGAAGTTTAGTTTAGTTATATTTACGTCCCGTTTAAAGCAACACGAGGGCGCTTTTGGGACGGACCTCGTAATTTTGAACCACGGTCAGATGACGAAGACGACACCTGAAGTGGCACCCCCCTCTCCACACCACACCACACCAGCGGGAGGACTTTGACCTGACAGATTTAACGTGCAAGAGACCCCCTCACACGACGGATCTTCGGTAGAATCGAGTCTCGAACCTGAAACCCTCCGGTTCCGAAGCCGAAACCTTACCACCGGGCCACCGCGGCCCCGAAATTTCAAACGGAACAAGTTCCATTATTCTGCCATCAAATGACTGAGTTGTGAAGCATCAAATTTCATTATTTTAGATGATTTTTTGGATAAGGAATCTCAAGTTATATTAAGTACATATGTTATAATCTACATTGCATTATTTTGGCTCTACATTTCTTTTACAACAAAAACTAAATAAAAAATTTTAATGAATGCAAAATAGCGACATTTTAATACTTTGTTTTATTTGAATCAGTTATATATGCAGAGTATTCAATCTATAGGGCTGAATGTTCGTGTTTTTTAACCAACCAAAGAACATTTCTTAAAGAGGGAATGATAAGTAGATGATCTTCCTAGAGAAACTGTTAAAGTTTTTTAAAATAATGATATTTGAAGTTTCATAATCTATCTGTTTGAATCAAAGAAGAGTGAATTTTTTTGCTCAAAATGTTAGTGTATCGAAAATATTTTATTAAGCACAATTGTATGTAAATAGTAAGAACATTTAACTTGCATCATTTTTCAGAAGATATTTTTCCGACTCAAATTACATAAAATTCTGTACACCATTTAAAGCAATTTTCTTATTGAAACTATATGCATATTCTTAATGATTTAGAAATCAGCTATTGAGCTATTATCTGTGTAATGACGTCAAGCAAGTGTTGCCATCGCGTTGGTGATAGCAGTTTTATAATGGCTGTTCCCGGAATTAAAACCATTTTTTAAAGACTAGCGAAATGAGTCAAGAAATTTCAATATAAATCAAATTCCAAACAGATACATAAATCTGCGACTTTTTTCATTTCACTTCATTCTTTTTTAATTAAGCATATCCATGGGCAACTTAAAAATAATGAATTATTGTTATACTATCTAGAATTATCGCTGAATAGATAGAATCCGCCTTCCACAATGCTAATTTTGTTAACATACTTTATTTCGAAAACCCATAATTCGGCATAAACATTCAATTAAAAGTGTTATATATATGACTTCATTAATGATTTACCTGAATTCCGAAAGATTTAAATCCTAGAAATCCATTCTTGATGGCCAATTTTCCTAGATGCCTTTTTACTTTTCTTACCTTTTTCTTCTTTTTTTTTTTCCTTTTCTTTCTTTCGTTTATTTTCTTTTTTATCGAGTGTATTACTTTTTCTATATAAAAACTTCAAACAGTAATAATATTATATATATATATATAATTAAAAAAATAAGCAAAGCAAAAAGTAACACAACCGAATCAGAACTATAACCAATAGATGAAGAATCCGGCCTGAAATCGGCACTTTTAGCGTGTAATTCCGAATTGAGTTTTAATTTCGATTTCGACTTAGTTGGTTTCGTTTTAATTCTTGTTGACCAAGAAATGGGTTTTGATTGTTCTAAAAATTTAATAATTGTATTTATGTTATGCGTATATTATATATATATAAATGTGAACAGGCTTTTAAAAATATTGAGTTATCACAGAAATAATACATATTTCAGCAATATAATAATCAAATGTCCTCATATGAAAAAACTAGTGTAAACTTCTGGTCCTCCTTAGCATTTTTTCTTTTTTGTTCTGCTTCTTCACTGTATCCCTAACCTTATAACAAGAAAGGGGTGATATAGGAACGAAGAACACAAACCCTTTTTTAAGTTCAAGGCAATCTGCAAGCACTATGTCCTTGCCTTTTGACTTCCATAAGAAATCATGTATTATGGAGCAATTTGTGCCCTTTTTTAAGTTCAAGGCAATCTGCAAGCACTATGTCCTTGCCTTTTGACTTCCATAAGAAATCATGTATTATGGAGCAATTTGTGCCTTGCAATATAATAATGAAACTTCGAATAGACTTTCAATGCAATTCTCTCCAATGGACAGAAATTTGGGACATACTTATAGTTTTGGTTAGAAACTATGTACCAAATTTTATTTGTTTAAACCCTTGTATTTTGGGGCTATCGCATTTACTTAGACTCTAATGTATATACGAATGAATGATTCTACAATCACTGATTCAATTCCTACAAGACAAGATGGGAGGCATTCACGAACAAATACATTGCCCTTTGGCAGATATAATGCAAAATTTGATGTACTACAAATTTAGAGATAAACATAACTAATTTCATTCATACAATTCCTTGAGCTTCAAAATGTTCATTTGCATGCGGACAATTAGAAAGACAAACTTCCTCCCGATAGCTTCTTTCTTAATTTTTAAAGAAATTGACAAATTCAGCATTAAAATCGCATATTGAATTTTATTACTCTAGCTCAGAGCGTTTATGAATTAGAGTGTTCACAGACAACGAAACATAATGATAAATCTGTTTTTAAAATTAAATTTTTAGAATTTAGTGAGACTTGATAAGGCGAAATTCATCAAAACCTCGAAGTCGAATTTTTTATCAATTACAATATTTTCTTCTTTTACTCCTAACCAGAGGATGCAAATAGATTTTTTTAAATTCGTGGTAAAATCCATTATAAAATAAAAATAATTATCTATCCCAATAAAAAATAAAATACATAATTATATAAATATGCTACATAAAGACAGTTATAAAATCTTCCCAAAAGCATTTTACAGTAAATTTATGATGAAATATAAGAAAATATCAATATTGCTTTTCACTTTTAAAACGGAAAGAAGATATTTCGATTACAAAAGCCGAAGTGCTGTGTTCAGTCAGTTCACATATTTACATTTTCATTTTAAAAATTGCTCGGAGTCACTCTAAAATGAAAGAAATAGAAAATTGTCCATAATTTAACGTGTCTGATGCCATTAAAGCATTTAAAATGAACGGAAGCCTTCAGGCCGTAGAAAAGCATTTCATCAGTTGAAGCTGCCTTTTTTTTCTTCATTGAATAAAATTGCTAAACGAAGGAACTTTTGCTATGCCCTCTGGTTTAGAAAACTCCATGCTCTTTCGTTTTATAGTTGTCTAATGTAAGTTTCTGCTTTATTGCTATTTTACAAGCTAATTTTAATAACTTCGAACTGATAATGTTTAAAAAAAAGAACATCCCGTTCTAGAAACCGAAGTCGCATGAAAGAACTGAATTATAAAATTGGTTTTATCTTCCTTTTTATGCTTCTTTATAATTAACTCGTGAATTTCCATAATGAAATCAGAATCGAGAAACTGCTAATTTTGCCTAAGGACAGATTTATATTAAATAATAAGGATTTTCTCTAAATTGTAAGTGTTTTTCACTCAAGATTAAATTTGATTTTTGATGACTTCAACTTCTTTGAAAAATATTAAATGCTTTCGTTTTTACAAGTCTTTTATTATTCGTCGCACTATTATTATTCGCTTTCTTTATTTATGATATTATATTATCTATCTATATCTAAAGGAAAATGTGTTCAATACATATTAGTTAATTTGACTAAGAGCTACCGAATTTGGCGCACATTTGCTTTGAAAAGGGTGATGCGTATTTGTTGGTGCATTGATTCGATTTACATGATTATTTTTTAAAAAAAAACTGGCTAGATTTGGCAATTTTTCGTGATAATATCTGAAAATATAATCACAAAAATAGATCTTACTCCGTTTTAAATTATTAAAAATTGAATTCTCAGCGATATCAATTTAGTTGACATGGATATTTTCCTTAATTTGGAAAACTTTATATATTCCTATTATTAAAGAAAAACAAATTTGTCATTCCCCACTCCAGCAGCAGCTCTTGTTATCCAGATCTAACCTTACCTATTTCTTGTACGAGTGCTCGAATGCTTGCGGCTATGGGCGTGATGATCCATTGATGGCCTCGAGCGAAATTCAGCACTCTTTCGATCCTCTTATCCATGCCTCCTCCTCATTAAGGGAGGGCGGCAAAAAAGGTCCCTCGCGACGTCAGGCAGGTAATGACTCCATCACAAGAGCGATTTCGCAGGGGATCTCTGAAGGTAACTCATGGCGAGTTAATTGATGGATGGTGTCAGCCACTTCTCTAATTATTGCTACTTGACGCTAACAAATCGATGTCAGGACTGGACAAGGAGAAGGTATTGCAGTAAATAAATTCAGTGAGGAAGAGAAAGATCAGATTTCTGTTTGGCTTGGTTGCGTTAGGATTTGCGTGTGACTGAAAGTTCCGCTATTCATTTCAGAAGAGATTGGATTGAAGAGTTTTCGTGACTACCTAGTCAAACTCCATTGAATCATTTCCTTATACATAAATTTAGACTAGCTTTACATTCTGATTAATTGAAGTGATATTATAAAAATTAAAATTTTGTAGTAAACATATTGAGGCCATAATAGAATAAATACAGGAGTGAAAACATAACAATTGAAACTTGATAGATAGAGTCATGTACGTATATAAATATTAACAAATACATTTTAAAATTTAGACTAAGTGGATGATTTTAAGCTTGAATTCAATAATCGTTATTAAATTTAATAAAAATACAGATATTTTATGAAAAAAATGGAAAGTGTATGAAAATACTACGTTCTTTCTTCAAACAAACTTTATATTATATATTTAAAAAAATTAACTTAAGAAAAAAATTGACTTTACAAATATGAACGCCCATCAATTACCACGAGCTTACATATTTATCATTATGAAAAAAATTCATAACAAATGAAAGAACATCAACGAAATAACCCTGTTCAAAGTATATGTGTTACATATTTTAAACATTGATTTCTCCCTTCGTCAGATTTGCAATTTTATTTATCTGGACGTCAGTGAATTAAATACTTAAAGATTCTATGAATGTATTTTCAAGCATTATAACAGCATGGCATTTTCCTACTAACAGAAAAATAAATAAAAATAAAATGTAGCTAAAAAAGGTTGTAACTATAGGTCCATAGTTCATAACGAATGTGGCCAACAACATTGATCAATCAAAGGCATAACTTACTTAGAGTAAATATGTGAGTTAAATTAGACTTTAAAAATTTAAATATTTAATCATATATTTAAGAACGGTTTTCTACTTTTGGACAAGAAAAAAGCTCCGAGATTTCAAAAGAAAGTCTTTCATTTCATGAAGTTTTCCCTATAGCTCCTGGATGTATAAGAATAGAATTTATAGCTGCGTACACTTCATAGATTTTAATGCTCTAAATTTGAAATGTCTCCTGTAGTAACAACTGACTTCAGGATGAATCGAAATTTCATATACTAATGCAATTCAGTTAGTTCTTAATCCATTTGCATCATTAATAAGCCATACACGATGATTGCGAATCATCACTCTCTGCTGAATACTCGGTCTGATGGTATTCTCCCGTCAAAACTTTTCCTAAATGTCTTACGACCGATATTGAGATATTCGAAATTTAAAGATTTCATATTAATTAAACAAATTTAGCATTATTTCTATTTATTTAATGCTTATTTGTTTACTACCTTTTGCCTAATCTTTGCTCGTGATACCTGATAAAAATAACAATAAAGGAAACGATAATAAAGCGAGGGTGTTGGAGATAGCAGTCTCATAAGCAAGTCTCAGAGAAGAAGCCCAGAGCTATGATGAAGCACATGGATTAAATTCACTGCTGGCTCTAAAATTCACTACATAAGTTCGTTATGGATATCTTAAGCTGAAGCCTTTCCACATTATGAAATAATTTTTTAAAAAGCAGTAATTACAATCTCTCCAATAGAAAGAAGCCAATTCGTCACATTACGCTGAATGGCTTATGCAAACGAGATGAACTTATCGTGCCCAGCCATCCGGCTAAGCTGTCCAAGGAAAAATGTCTTTTAATCCCCTTAACAGCGGCTAATCCCTGGGACCGACCTCCCTCACCTACCATCCCTCCTATAAAGTGCTGCCATTGTGTTTCCATCCGAAGAGTCAAATGAAGTTGAGATGAGTTGATCTGCTCCTGCTGCGAATCAATAGGTATCCTTTAATGAAGGCGACCGATTTGCGGGAGATTAAAATAAAAGGCGTCCATAACAAGTAAAGAGTTCCAGTCTTTTCTTGTTTGACATAAATCGATTAGATGCATTGATGTTTGGAAAAGTAAAAGTAGTTTATTGCGCTTCGGTTAAGAATTCTAATAAAGTAATGGAATTTGGGTTTTCAAAAAGTGTCCAAATTCCATTTCTTGAATACTTATTTATAGACTAGGCGCGTACTGCCTATAACAGTTGTAAATATTTAGAAATAATCAATTAATTTGATTAGAAATAGATAATAGGTAATGCCAGATAATGGATGAAAGAAACTGAGGATTTCCATAAAATTTTATGCTGTAGCTTCTTTTATTGATTTCATCTCTTACAGAAAATTTTACTGCTTAATAAATTCTGCCTTCTACCATTAATTATTTTAAAATTTATATTATATATATATAGAGATATTTAAAATAAATGGCTGAACCAAAGAATCAGTCACCAGCTTCTATCACTTGTTCGATTTCGCCAATTGTTGCTTCATAAAAAAAATGTTGATTTCTAAATATGTCATCAATGGCTTGATTTCTTGTGCAATGCAAGTCCTCATTTAGGAGGAAAATCTTAAAATCTTTACAATGGAGTAAAAAAAAATGTCAGTGTATTTTTTAAATAGTTCTATAGTCTAAAATTGAATTCAAATTAAAAACCCTGCATTTTTAATTTAATCTCCGTGTCATTTATTTTTCACATATCTGAAGCAAAAGGCGATTTTATTTTTTAAATAAAATGAAAAATTCGAGAAGGTCAGAATAAAGTTCTCCACAAAAGTTCTCGCATAAGGAAATTTTTTAGATTAATCTCCATAGCTAAAATTAGCATCTGTTACTTTTTTTATTTTTGAATTTTAATGACATTTGAAAAATCATTTGAATTCTCTATGCTTTTTTAACAATTTACAAACTTCGTAATTATAAAATTAAACATTGAAAAGTTATTTTTTTCTGATTGATTTGATTATATTTCTAATTGATTGACACCAATGTGAATTAATTCGGTACACCACTAAATCTGTCCACACTGTCCAATTCTGAAAGAATGCTATAAAAAATCGAATTTAAAACAAGATATGAAAAGGTCAAGGCAACGTTAACTCAACCTGATAAGTGATTTATCGATGAAAATTTTGGCAAAAATCCACTTTTGAATGATGAAGTACTGCAGAATACAGAAAAACGTTTCCTCTTTTAGTTTTGTATGATACTTTCAAAGCTGACTGAAATCTTTTGAAATACATGAACGTTCAGTCCGAAGAAATGTTGTATTAGTACAAAGAACATAAAGTGTAGGCTTTTCTTCAATAAAATCAATGATAAAAAAACGTGTAAAAAATGAAATCTACGATCGCAAATTTCACGTTGCCATGCGAGAACATTATTATATTAAAGTCATGATTTGTTGTAATTAATTTAAGGCATTAACCAATTTGAAACAATAACGAGACTTCTCTTTCTTCATTCATGTATAAGCTATTGGGAATTCTGCAGAAAGCTATTAATTTCTAATTGACCGAGATAGATTTTATTAAACTGTAGGGAGACTTTTGAAGAATTAATATGCCTATTTGCTAATGACAGAACAATAGTCATAGTAACCATTATATACATTAGTAGCATGATTAGAAATTTTATTAAACACAATTAGCTTAAAATTATATAAGCTATCATTTAATTCTCGAGTCACAAGCTCTATGTGAAATTAATTGAAAGAAAATATCGAAATTTTGAATTATATGCAAATAACAAGGTGGCTTGATCTGATATCCTTCTCTCTATATCAAGGTAATAATGTTTCACATACTACCCAAGCATTAAATTGCTCTAGGATTGTATGTAAGGCTTTCAGTTTGTTTAAGAAACAGAAATAAACTAATAATGCTCCAAAGCTGGTTTCTACACTCAAAAACGTCAAAAACGTACATTGTCAATTTATGCATTTTGATGTTCCATTGAAAAAAAATTTAAAATACTGGGATTAAGTTCATTTACATGAAAATTTAAAATACTTGGATTAAGTTCATTTACAAGAAAATTTGCATACTCATCTTGGTGTTTTAAAATTAATAGTCACAAACTTAGCATTTTTTTAAATTTTTAATTAGATATGGTTTAAACATGCACGGAATGTATAGAGTAATTAGAAATAATCGAAATTTGCCCCTAAATTTTTGTAATTCTTCTCAAATTTTGGAATAATTGAACTTCTTGATTACAAGATATGGAGAAGGATCAGAAGAAATGCAAAATTCTTATTTCTTTTTATTATTTATTTGCACACTCTCGCTACTGAAATAATTCAGAATCTTAAAATATTTCTAGTATTTGAGTGCGAACTCTTATATACGCTATATTCAGAAGCAGCAGTTTTGTGTTCATTGGCTTAATTGATTCAATCTGAACTTCCATTTTTGTATTCGAAATTATTTTCAAGTATGGGACTGCAAACTGAGTTGTGATTCTCCTTCGAGATATTTCTGGCATATCTTCGTTGGATTGCATGTCTTGACCGGAAACGACTTCCAAAATGAGATAAAATCCTCGATTTGTTTAACTTTAACAATGTGATTACGATTTGAATAAAGTTCTATGAAATACTGTTTTTTTTAAACAATTGCATCTCCAAATAATTAATTTAAAGCCTGTTTGTTTCAATTTATTTGATTCCTAACTAAATTGTAACAACCTTCAACTAGAATCCACTAATTACTTCAACTTGCATAGTTTGAGAGGTTTAATGATGATAATAGTAGGAGATTTCTCCTAATTTTATAAAATTAATAAGTAACAGTTAGGCACAATAATTCTGACAACCTTAAAATATTTTAGTTTTCAAAACTTTAACTTCCCTAATTTTTAAGCTTAAAACAATCTATCACTTAAAATTTTGTACATTCCGATTTATTTAGTTCTTTTATATTTCAATATTGTAACAATTTGATTCATTTGTTACTTAATTCGTCTCAAACATACTTCTATAAAAAAAGTCTCGCGATTGTTTTCAAATCTGTTTAAACTGGTTGATGGCTTAAATTAAGAAAATTCGTGCGATTTCAAAGAATATATAAATTGGAAAGCAAGCTGAAACTTTAGTCGGCTATAAATCGCCAAATGTGACAACCTTCTACATTATTATTACTAACCCTATTTTAATCTGTTGATTCAGGGATAATTTCAACTATCTTTATCGGTTAAAAAAACAATATTTTAACTTCTTTGGTTTATTAAAAAAAACGATGCTCGAATTAAGAAATAACACTGCGATTTCTAAGGGAAATACTATAACAGCAGACGATAGATATGTCAAAAGCTATACTGTGAAAGCCGACTCCAAAATGTAATAAAAGGGATAAATCATCAATTTATTGCCAACGCATTTTGAATCTCCAAAAGCCTCAAGTGAAAACAATGTCATGTTCTCACAGGATAATATTTAAGCAAATTATTCAATATTTACACTGATCTAAATTGATCTTTAAAACTTTCCTTATAGAATGCAAACTATATTTTTATAAATTTCCAGAGATTTAAACGAATTTCTTTGAAAAAAATACCTTCAGATTAAAGTTTTGTCGCATAAGCTATTCTTTAAATTGTGAGCGATTTAAGAAAATTTAAAATTTATTTCAATTCAAATTCCTGCTTTATTTTGAGCCATTGTATTTATCAATTTCCTTATATGACCCAATATTTTAATTATGCGCCATTTATTCCTTTGTAAAACTTTATTATCTCAATCCTCATTTTTCTTTCTTATTAGAAGGGAAATTCTACAATATCATGACTGCAATTAATTCATATGTACAGTACATATTATATATATATCATATATTCTGAGTACATATTATTTAGTGCTAATTTAAACAATGATGAGGTTATCTACCTGTTCTCAATTTGATATTTGGGATTTTTTGCGCAAGAGCCATATCTGGCTAAACTGCGCCATGCATATGGTTAATAGTTAAAAATAAGAACACTACCTGTTCTCGAAGCAGCAACTTCGAGTATTTCATTTAACAAAACACTAATGAAAACTATTCGAAGAATTTGATTAATTAATGCTGTACTTAAAAAAATTCCTTTACAGAATGTTTATATTAACCACCTACATGTGCATGATTTAAGAAAAAAATAATTTCGTAATTAATATTCTAAGCCTAAACGGTGTATTTTGGTAACTGATAAAATCAATTTTTGCTTCAGATATGCATAAAAAATGATATAAAGATTTTATGAAAAAAAATATGGGATTTTTTAAATTCTAATTTAATTTTAAGTAACGAAACGCTTGAAAAAATATACAAACATTTTTCGAATCATTGGGGGGATTTTAAAATGTTTCTCAAAAATGGGAGCCGATTGAGATACCATTGACGACATATTAAAAATCGTAAATTTCTATATGAAATGAATAATGGCCAAATCAGACTAATAATATGGGCTGAGGGATTGGTACTTTAGTCTTGCGAATTACTAATTTACTAATGCGCTCGCTCGTGCGTGCGTGTGTGTGTGTGTATGTATGTATGTATGTGTGTGTATATGTATGTATGTATGTGTGTGTATGTATGTATGTATGTGTGTATATGTATGGATGTATGTGTGTGTATGAGTGTGTGTGTATGTATGTGTATGTGTGTGTATGTATGTGTATGTGTGTGTGTGTGTATGTATGTGTGTATGTATGTATGTGTGTATGTATGTATGTATGTGTGTGTATGTATGTATGTGTGTGTATATGTATGTATGTGTGTGTGTGTGTGCGTGTATGTGTGTGTGTGTGCGTGTGTGTGTGTGTGTGTGTGCGCGTGTGTGTGTGTGTGTGTGCGTGTGTGTGTGCGTGTGTGTGTGTGCGTGTGTGTGTGCGTGTGCGCGGAAATAATTGAGGTTAAGAGAAAATTTATTTAGTAAAATTTCATGAGACAGAAATTAAAGGATTTTACAATAGAAAACTGTCACGAAAGGAACTTCTCAGCTTCATTTATTTATTTATTATTTATTATGGTCATTTCTAAATATTCCCTACTATTACTTTTAAACTATGCTAGTAATTGTATATTGGTATTTTCCCTCACATGGAAGTCTTAAAAACATTAAATAAACCATCTTATTTTTTGAAAATTTGGCATAATGTAAAAAGAAAAGGATTGTTGAAAAGAAGAACTCATCATTGTCCTAGTTATATAATAAAAACTGAGGTAAGTATGCTTCAGTCAATTTTTATCAAACAAATTTAGAAATCCAGCTTTTTGCTAATAGTGCAATGGTTTTGTAAAACAACGGAAAATTCGCGATATAATTCATTGAAAACTGAGGATTTTCATTTTGTTTATAACATAGATTATTTATGTATTACTTTCATATACTTCTTGTACTGCTATGTCTTCAATAATTCACAATAGTATTCATACTTTCACGGAAGGATTGGTTGTTACTTAATAAACATTTGAATAATCTTGATATCGAATAATACATCACAAACGCGACTAGATTTATCACTATTCATTTTTTAAGAATATCTTTCTAAATTTGGAATATATTCAATAGAATTTCAAATTTGTCATTTTAATAAAGAGGATGGAAAAAATTACTCAACCGTATTACTAAAATATTAAAATATTATAAAAGAATTCAAAAGATCGTTTAATTCATATGTGCAGAAATCATTCAGGGGGATATAATTTAATTTTCTACCATTAAATGCGCCATTAATTTAACTACTATTTTAACCACGAAAGACAAGTAAAATACCAGTATCCATACCACATAAAGTACCATGTAACATATTATATAACTTCGGTTGGCGTTCCCCAAGAATCATATATTCTGGCATTTTACCAGTTCAACTATCCTAAAGTTATACCAAAGCTGTTACGGCAGTACGAAATATATATATAAAAAAAACCCACGGAATATTACGGAAAAGAAATGCCAACTGAACTTATCAGCTGGCACTATGTTTTTTTTCTTTCGTGTGTGTGTGGATTTGGCGAACATGTCGTAAAATTTGTGGACTGTGAATTCCACTTTTTGACGCTTCAAGGCTCAGTGGGATATGTCGAACGTAAAAACTGAAGTACCGTCTCTTCTCCTGCCAGGTCTACCTTGCAAACCCAAGGAATCGCTTTATAGCCGAGTCTGAACCACGTTTCGTAAAAACTGCAATAAAAGAGGGAATGTTCCTTTTCTGTTTTTAAATCTAAGAAGCAAAGAAATCACAGAACTGCCATTTTTCGAAATTCATCTAATGTATTATTTAACCAAATACAAACTCTCCTTTATACATTAAAATTGATTTCTGCATAAAAACTCTTACGATTTAAAAGAATCTTAAAACATATAGGGCATTTAGTTTTCACCAAAAGTTTTATTTCTCAATTTTAGATTCATAAAATAAACAATTCACAGTTTTCAAAAACATTTTATAATGTTTTAAAATCCCAAGGTTAATGAAATAACATTTTAAAATGTAAATGAAAGAAGCCATAAAATAATATTCTTTTGAGTTAAAATCAGGTTTGAATAATAAAAGGAGGGGTCATATATATATATATATATATATATATATATATATATATATATATATATAAATATACTGCAAATTTAAGTACGAGAGGTGATCCAAAAAGAAAAAAAATTACAAACAGCAGTATTTGAAAAGTAGAAATTGTGAATGGTAACATTGTAACCCAGAGTGGAGACAGATGGCTCTAGTTTTCGTAGACTGGCTGTTTGAGAAGATAGTGTTAGTATCGGGACCTGAAACAGCAACAGTAATGGCAAGACATCTAGAGAAATCGGTCTCGCACAGAAGTGCGAACCATAAGATTTCTATGGTGCAGGAATGCGTCCCATAGGACATTCACAGACAAATTATTACAATGCATGGCAAAAGAAGCAATGAGAAAACAACAGGTGGTGAAATGGCGTTCTTTTGAAGCTGGCAGAAATTGCTGGGAACGTTTAGGTGGCAGGTCTGAAGCCAACCTCCATACAGCTTCTATTTTGCTCCCAGTGAATATATCCTTTTTCTAGCACTGAAAAAACATTTATACGAAAACATATTGATATCAGACGGTGATGCTCTAAAAGGTGCTGGGAACTGGCTCAACAGTCAGGGACCTGATTATTAAGACAGTTTAAACAAATTGTTCCAGAAGTGTGATAAATGACACAACAGGTTTGGCGATTATGTAGAAAAGTGACCGTCACATATGAATTTTAATTACTAGTTATATTCTGTGTATAATGTTTACAAGGCAAAGGAAAACTAATTTATTAACTGTTTTGGATCACCACTCGTAGATATATTAAAATAAAACTTTCATATATAAAATATTTTTAAATACAAATGTCGTGGCTCCGATAAGCCTGTTTTTATTTTAACAAATTAACGATATTTTTCTGTTCATAAAGAATAATAACGTATATCTCAGATTTCCAAATTTCATAAAATTCTTTTTATTTATTCATCTAATAAACACCCCTCTTTTTAATCCTATAAGAATTATGTTGCAGTTCAAAGTTAAAGAATAAGAAAAACACTGCAGAGTATAAACTTGCAAATACGCGGAAAAATAAAGATAATTTAGCTAAATTAACATTCATGCATCTTCGAAACAGGACATAAATTAGACAAATTTCGTAATTTTAAGTCATGCAAAAAGGATTATTTCAAGTTAGCCCGTTTTTTCCAGAACTCTTTAATGAAATAACCCAAATCGAAAACACATACAACTCGTATGAAATTAGTAAAGAAGGAAGTTTGGTAAAATTCAAATCCTGAAACCACACATAAGAACCGAGACAACCATTTGGTCATCAAGACCTGCAACTGTGAGAGCATAACGATGCTCAACAGATGACCACATAAACAATAAAATACGATTTGGCTAATAAAGTAGATCGTACTATTGTAGTCTCAGTATGGTAAACTTCAATAATTTAAAGTTAAAACAATGAGTAATAAAATTACAATACAATGCAATGAAGGCATCAAATATCAGTTATACCATACAATGCATGTAGAATTTTATGTAATTATATGCAAAGTTTGTAAATAAATTTGACAGTTGATTTAGCAAAGTTGGCTTATTTGCATACCATTTGGAAGCAATTTGACAGCTATTATGAGAACCGTCTGAGGATAAAATGTCCGGGAATGAAATTCTGTACCTCGGTTAGACGATGACGACAGTTAAATTGAAATCCAGAACGACATCAATAGAATAGTGTTGGAACTAAAAGAACATAATTCCTTCTTGGCATACCTTCAGATAAAAATCTTGTTCACAATAATTTAAGAACTAGCTCAATTAAATACCAAACTTTTATCTAAAGCTGAAAAGTCGATATACTTGAACATCAATCCAATACGACCATGCTATACTTGAACATCAATTCAAAAATGTAATGATCTAATTTGAGTAAAAGATAATTTACTCAAATTAGATAAATTTTTATTCGACGAAAAGTTTCCCAGAAAGACAAATAATCCAGTAATATCAATTGAAAGCCTCAATTTTGGATTCAATGTTGCGTCAATGGACAAGGCCATGAAGTTGCTTTTAAAAGATTTGTAATAGGCAAGGCCATTAGCATTTTCCAGTTATAGTTTGCAGTAGTGCAAATTTATTTTAATTAAATATCTACAATTATTTAATAAAACATTTGTAAAGAAATTTTTCATTGACCGAATTTTACAATGATTTATAGCTTTTGTCTAACATGCTTCTTGTAACAATGTTTTGGAATATTTGATGCATTTTATTAGCTATAAATCTGCAAAAAAATAAGGCCAGATTTTTCTAATTGGAATGGTTGTTACTTCATAACTAATAATATTAATGCAAAAATCAGATTAACCGAGACAGCGTTCACTGATAGATCATCGATGTTAAATTTTAACATATCCTATAACCTATTCATTTAAATAAATTGATTTATTGAGACATTAAGAAATGCACACGTTCGCCAATGTTAAGTTGAATATCGTCTTTCCGTAAATATTTTCTTTATTTAGTTTCCTTAAGTGGGTCTATTATTTGAACAGTCTTTAAAAAATACATTTTGCATACATCTTTCACAATTAGGTTTATTATATAGCAATGGAGTTATGAAATTCAAATTCAGAAGATAGAATGTTTGAAAACAGTTCCATGAATTGTAGTTAACTCAATAAAGTTGTACAAAAAAAAAAGATCAATTTATTAAATATTCAGTGACATACAGTAAAACATCCTTTACAAAGATATCAAATTATTGAAGAAATTGAAAATTTATACAGTCAAAATATAGGCAGAAATACATTTCCATTATCTTCAATAGAAGTTTCATTTAATGTAAAGAACGGTCAAATACATAGAATACATTCACTAGATGCAAAATATACCAAGAATACAGAATAAAACATTAAAAATTAAGTAAAAATTTAAAAGATCTTTTATAATACAATTCTAAAAATGGCCATTTTAAAGACATTATGGTTAAACATTTTTAAAACATTGCTTATTCGTTATTACAAATATTAAGAAATCGTAACACCCATAAGCCTCAAATCTATGCATTCACACCTTAAGCATCAAATCGAAATGCCTTAAAGAACCTAATTGTAACTTCTAAAAAATATATTTAACTGTAAAGCAATGAAATATTTTTTAAAATATTATATCATACAAAAATAATTTCTAAAATTAATATCCTAAATATAATCTATTCATATAAGTACAGATATTTCAAATCTAATCCTAAATTTCAAATACAGAATATACTTAATCGACAAACATCAATATTTTAGAGATTTAAGATATGTAGGATAGCACAATCGTGAAGTTAAAAAGGCCATCCAAAACAGTTAAGGGACTAATCGATTAAAGAAAATCAACATCATACATAATTTATAAATTTTAATTGATAATTCAATTCTAAAAACTTAGATTTCAAATATCTTCGAGAATCAAAGTTATACATAAGGTTCAAAATAAACACATCAAAAAGTAGACAACGTAATTGTATACATTTTTATAAATATGAAACAGTCAAAATACATTTCAGCTCTTGATATAGTGAAATTGCGATTTAAATTCCATTTGAATAATTTATGTTAACAAATTTAATCTCAAAACAGATGTTTTTTTTAAATAATAAGCTGAAATCGCACTCATTACTATGACTATAATTGTAATAACACAGATCCTCACGATTTTTTTTTCAAAAAGCCCTTTGCTTTTCTAAAATTTTAAAAACTGTATACATTTAATATTTGACAATTATATATTAAATAATTGATAATTTTATGATATATTGAACCCATAAAAACAAATGTTTAAAGCTTTAACACAAAATACAATAACATTTTGCATTTTTTTGTCACGTTACAGTTTAAAACTAATTAAATTATATTCAACATGCAAAACATAATACAGAACAAGAATACAAATCGGAAGAAATAACTAATACAATGGAGCACTTGAAATTTCACTAATTCCAGAATTCATGTAATTCATGCCAATAAACAAAGATTTTAGTGAAATTAAGTAATTTAAAGGCGAAATAATAAAATAGTGGAATAAAAAGATACAACTGCAAACAATTGTTTCCAAACTTGAAATCCATTTTTATCATTAGGAGCCAAATTGAGCTGCATATTTACATGAGTAGTCACATATTAAGTGCAGAATTTATTCATTTATCTAGGTAAATTTCAATTAAGTTTTTAATAATAAATTTTTAATTAAAAAATCAGTTTTTAAAATTACATTAAAATTTTAAGATTAAATTGTATATGAATATAACATTAAAAACAGAATCAAGTTTAAATATTAAGGTATTTTAATAATATTTAGAAAAACGAATTTTTATTGCATCCACCCGGTATTTTCAGAAACTAAGCAATTCAATTCATACGAGGTTAATCACTTGAAATTAAAAATTGCTAAATTTTACTAATTATTAAACAGTCAAAATTCTTCCTGAAACTTATTAATCACCATGATGATCAGGCATAGCAACCAATAAGTTTAATAAATTCACAGGAAGATGTCCGATTGCCTTGCCGGCTAAGGCAATCGGATGAGAGCGAAAACGTTTCGCAATAAAAAGGTTTTACAGCTTAAAATATTTTTTGATTTCGAACTCAAGTTACTTATAATAATTCTTATAACTTATTAATTTTAAAGGATTAATTTTGAATTAAAATCCATTTAAGGAATTAAACTCGGATAAGTAATTAAATTAAAACGCAAACTATTATAAAAATAACTAAAAATTTAAATTTGGAAATGGATGCAATAAATAGATAATTCCTGCAAGAGTATTAAATAATCGGAGAAATATTTTATAAATTTAAAATCAGTTTTTAAATAACATCTTAAAACCACTAATATGAATAAATTGTTTTTTTATAGCAATCGAAGCTACTAATTATTACTTAACACAATTGAGACATTAAAATTTATTAATTTTAGAAATAAGTTAAATAATTAAGATATTTTAAATTTTAAATTTACTAGATTCAGTATCAAAGATTAATGCTCCTAAAATTAAATGCATTTATTTACAAACATTTCAAATACAAATTTTTGTAGTCAATAAATAGACTACATAGATCATATCATATTGGTGGCTTTTCATTGTACAAAAGCCACAACTAGCCATACATTTACATCACCAAATACATAGCTGATTTTAGATACAGAATGAAATGCCTTCAAAAATCTACAGGACACATAACGACTGAATGACAGTCGGGTGAAGCCCACACATTATTATCAATAGGATAGCAGTAATTGGTATGATCAGCCATATTTCACAAGTGGGTGGGGTGGGAGTTTCATTTAGTTTTCCAAATGCGAATTTGGATCACATTTTAAATGCTAGAAAAGTTCTATGTGATGGCGAGTCTTAAATTTTTGTTGAATCTCCAATTCAGACTAAGTATTATTTCCTGGAATCTCAGTGACTATTCCCTGCATTTCTATTTTAATGAGTTTAGTTTAAGTCTGGTCGCATATTATACATTTTCAAAGGCAAAATATCTCTTGAAGATAAAAAGAGCTCTCAACGGTTAATTATAACAAACTAATAAGTTCTCACGAAGATAAATTAACATAAGTTAAGGTAATTTTGATGCTTTAAAGGTTAACTAAAAATTCTTAAGTATGATTTGAGAGTTATGCCAGAGTCATTATTGAAACCTTTTTTCTTAGTTGCAAATCTCCAATACTTAGAAAGTTTATCAAATATTCATGGTGAAAATTTTGCAATCTGATGAAAATATTAAAAGAATTTAATTCGCTCTTTATTCTTATTTTTACAGAGAAATCGCATAGTTAAGAGATGTCAAGAGCAGGGATTTGCTCTACATATTTGACTTCTACGTATGTACGTAGATTTTTACGTATGTATGTTTACAATTCTTCCTATTCTATTCCAATTGCAAACTTAATTCGATAGCCAACGTTGCTTATAGAAATGTTCACAAGCATTAAGACGTACAATATTTTAGTTTCCCCTTTCTTTTAAAGATTTTGCATAAGTACTGGATAAGCAACTAGATACTGACATTCAAAAACAACAACACTCAAATTAACTTTGAAGTGAAAATTTTGCATTTTCAAGATTTACGTAGGAGTTGAAAACGAGATGCAGTTTTTTCTAATGAAAAGCCTATTTGATATTCGTGTCCAATAAGTTAAATAACATTTCATAGGAAAGGAAAATTTTCTTAAAACTGGAAAGGAAACTAACTATAAGTAAAGCAGATTAACTTGGATATATAACTTCATTATTGGCCATTTAATACATCATAGATATACATATGAAAAGAACAATCCTGTCCTAAGCTTTCAGAAACACTATTTTGAAAACGCATTTTATCAATAATTTGAGAATAAATACTGACTGGACACATTTTGAAGGCTCAGTGAACTCCATATTACACGCTACAAGTTAGTTGTTAATATAATATTCAAAACCAAAAAATTATTTCAAATTTCTGAAATAAATTTGTCTTAAAATTACAAAAAATTACAGTTGAAATTTTGAACTAAGCAGCTAATAGGTAGGAAGTTCTTGTAACTTCATCCTTTCCAAAAGAAGGTCTTACAATAAACAATTTATACTATACAAAGTTGCAACTGCATAGCAGTTTCCCCTTTTTAGAAGTAGTTATTATAGAATGCTTCAACACAGGAGAGTAGATGCAAAAGAAAATGTCTTGAAATGTAGACGAACAACTTTTTGCTACCCTCTTTGGTTGGGCAAATATGGAAAATTCAGTCTCTAGCTATCTTGAGTTGGAAGCACAGGTACCACTTAAACAAAATATGAGCATTTGGCATAGTTGTGCTTGTAACGGTGGCAAAAAAATCGCTGCTTTTTCAAAATATTTCCACAGAATGATCACGGATGATCCAGAGCAGTACATTTCCTCACATTGAAATGAAGCATTAGTTGGTGTTAGAGTTATGCATTCCAGTTGATAAGATCTCATTTCTGAAAACTGTTCAAGATTAAATCCTCCATACTCGGTTCAAAGCGTCTGTATTGGTCTGAACATCTGTAAAGGAACAAAGGCATTAGAATACTTTATATCGAATACAAAAGTTATTATACTAAGCGTAGTGGATTTAATTGTATTTATAGATGCAATAAATTTGTTTATGTCTGATTGAAATCCTTTTTAAAGTAAAATCGTTGCACTTTTCTAGAAATAAATGCTAATGAATAAAATAGAAATTAATCCATGGTACTTAAGAGCTTTTATACTTCTGAAAGAGTTTTAGTAAACATTCGATTGTTCTGAGTAAATCTATTCCTTGTTCAAGAATTGATTATAAACTAGGTGCTCATTAGGAGCTTTAAAGGGTAAATATTTGCTTGAGAATTTTAAATACCTTAAAATATTTTTTTCTTTGACACTGTATAATCAGGAATTTAATCTTTCCCTAACCGCTGTAAAAGCTATATTAAAGGTTGACTAAAATATAAGATAATTTTTTTATAGATAATGGTGTAAAGAATACTTCATACATATTTTAAAAAAGTTCATGTATATTTTAAAATTGTTTTTATAATCTCAGAAAATTTATTGAATTTCGTTTACAAATTATAGAAATCTTGACTTCAAAATAAGTATTATTAAAAATATCTTAATCCTTTTTTTATAAATGAATAGAGATTATACTTGGATAATATAATTTTAAAATTTATTTTAATTTGTTAACGAAAAGGTTATATTTAATAATAAAATAATTTGAGAGATGCAAAATTATGTCATAAATTATCAATTTTTATAACATTAATGCATATATCCTGTATTTTAAGTGCATCTCTCCACGCTTTCAGATAAGTGAGATATTTATAAAAATTCGTAATTTAATACAGTAGCTAAAATCTTGTGGTACTAATTATTATAACGATATTTTTATAGTTTCAACATAATTTATTACAAAAAAAAAATCATGAAATGAAGTAATCAAATTATGGTTGTCGCAATAGCAAATTAATCAAATGCTGATTTACATTATGGTTCCCAAGCATTTCTCTTAAGACAACTTTAAGCTTATCACGTTGACCTTAAATGCTAAACCTTAACCAGTATACTCATACTGTGTACTAAATAGATTTTAAACCAATACAACGTTTCTAGAGGAAGCAGCTTCATAAAATTAAGACATTAAAGCCATTAGCATGATTTAATTCAGTAAATGATTGAATAAGATGGCTTTTTTGGTAGAGTGGCATTTTGTAATCTAAATAATACATTTGCGAAATATTATGGGAAAAAAATCCCTTCCAATTCGAACCAATATTGACGGAAAACAAATTGCGATTTCCTTATTATCTCAAGATATCCTCAAAACACTGGATTACTTTCAATACCTTGCAACTAAACTTATATACACAGTAATAAAAGAGGTAATAAATATTATAATTAATATACTTACCATTAAGATTTCCATGCCATCTCAGATATCTTTCATGTATAATAGCCGTTGACGATAGCATTTCCACAGGTCTAACTCCAAAAAGGCCTTTAATAAATGAAGAGCGACACCAGATAATCGAGAAAAAGTCTCAAGTAAGGAACACCAGCTTTCCTTTTACAGAAATCTGCTCATTAATCAGCACCAGCGGTTCAGTTATCAATCTCTAACATCACATTTAACAATTCATAAGGAGCAAAACGTTTCCTCTATTCGAATATTCTTATCTAGAGAAATTCGGGCTGTTTAAAAGCTGAATATAAATAGTTTGAATGGGGATTAGAGATAATCAAACTTTGGAGTATCTTCAACGTACTTGAAACTAACCAATGTTTAATGGACTTAATGTTTTAAGTGCAGGTAAGCGAGGAAAGTCCATGGAATACTTTTAAAGAAAATTGATTGATTGATTAATTTTAACGCATCTGAGAAAATAGGCAAATCCGAAAAAAAGAGAAAGACGACAAACAAGATAGAATTGTTAAAATTGAAATTGATGGATTAGCTGAGGCAAAGAATTGTTAAATATAATGCAGCATCTATTCAAAAGATAAATTTAACTACATTTAAATTTTATGGAAACGATTTTATAAAAGATTTCCAAATTTCCTAATCTGCAATAATTTATAGGTTGACAATAAATTTCTTTATTCAGGAACAACTGCAGCAATTAAAAACAATTCAAAGAGCAGGGAAATGTTTATTCTGAAATAAAGCGGACGTTTCATCAGCTGTCAGAAATTACACACATGTTTATACTCATTTTTCAGTTAACTTATTAAAGCTGCTTTAAAGTTAAAAATTAATACTAGTTGATGCAATCCTGACATTCACAATTAATGTTTTCAGAAATTAATTTTTGAGGCACAAAATATTTTTAAATTATAGAATTTGTGAAACAATTGCTTTTATCTAGGATATAAATTACTTCCAATGATTTAATTTCAACCAAAATTTTTAGAATGTCCAATTATCTTGAGCTTGACTTTCATAAGTCCCTACAGTGAATAAGTATCCCCCCGCCCTCAAATTTTTTTATTTCTATCGAGCCACTAGCAAATCGATATAGAATGTTATAAATACATTAAGGCTTAAGGGTTAATCGGCCTCTAGCATTCGATATGGAATCAAATGCAGAGTTGAAGACTTTTCGATACATAAAATTAACCATTATTAAATTATGAAAATTAAGTTTAAATCAATCAAAAACAAGTTACAAAAAAGCAACGTTTTTTTTACAACTTTAATGAAACCACAATGACTTGTTAAAGTTACGTAAATCCAGGATTTTGTCGTTCCTTTTGAAGTTTTCAGTTATATGCATACAATGCGATGCGATGAAAATAAGTTCGAAAGTAAATAGGTATCGTTTACCAATCACATACTTGAAAACGATTTCGAAAGGAAGTATTGAAAGTTCAAACTGAATCAAATGAACCAATAAAGGGAGCAGTTGCTTTTAGTTTGCATATATCAAGTTATATTATTCGATTATTAGATTTTCCGGTTTTGGAATATTTCAGAAATAAGAAAATAAAGATTAAAAAGAGCATAGAATTTCACTTTTCGTCTAATGCTTCATAATCCTTTCAATTAAAAATCGGATTGTTTCAATGTTTGAGAAGGATTTTGATCGGTATCTTGAAAGAATTGTATGCATTATTTTACAAAGTAATGAAGATTAAAACCGCATTTGGTTAAAAGTTAAATTATAAATTTGAAAAGTCTAAATAAAAATATTGAAACTGGTATTTGCTTATCATTAACTAATAATTCATTAAGTAACTATTTAATCCTCCAAGGGAAAAGTGTTCAGTACTACTGCATGAGGATCTATACTTCATTTTTAAGCGATTATTTCTCATCCAATATTCCTTAATTACCCAACCTTTCTTTTCAGAACTGCGCTTATAGATTTGGAATCAAAATTCCACTTACAGTCAGTGTTTAGGAAAAATTATACTGGTTTTGTAATCCAAGCATTCACTTGGAAATTTAATGTGTTCCATCTCCTATGATTTTTCCCTTTCTTTCTCTAAAGAGAAAGCCTTTTTCTTGTGACCATCAAGTTGTTCCACTAAGTCCCACACTGTTCAGGAAGTTTCTACATAGTTTTCACATTTTACTCAGATATTACCAACTTGATATGCATATTTCAGCCATAATGTTTACTCATTACCCACACACAGCCCCGCAATTCACTCTACTCACTCACTCATTACCCACACACAGCCCCGCAATTCACTCTACTCACTCACTCACTCATTACTCCCACACAGCCCCGCAATTCACTCTACTCACTCACTCACTCACTCATTACCCCCACACAGCCCGCAATTCACTACTCACTCACTCACTCACTACCCAC
>JAPMOQ010052622.1:30813-63946 GCA_026543055.1 Argiope trifasciata
CACTCATTACCCATACACAGCCCCGCAAGACATTACACCTACTCACTCATTACCCATACACAGCCCCGCAAGACATTACACCTACTCACTCATTACCCACACACAGCCCCGCAAGACATTACACCTACTCACTCATTACCCATACACAGCCCCGCAAGACATTACACCTACTCACTCATTACCTACACACGGCTGCCAAAAACTGTCAGACATTTAACTTATTACCCATATACAGCCCGATAGGCCACTTCACACATTACCCACACAGCGATTCCAGACGACCAAACCCTACTCATTAATCCTTACATGCATCTTCAGCGACTAAGATTTCACTAAATATTATTTCAATTACTGCTCATTTATATTAATAAGCATTCATTCTACTCGGCTCAATATCCATACATCATAAAACTTCAACCTCGACACATCTAAATGTTACCGTTCCTCTATGCAATTTATATTTCATCGGTCCCCATTCTTAGCATACAAATTACGAATCTCATTTTCCATTTGTATAAAGATAACATCATTACACATTGGTTGCATTCTATTTACAGTGAAAATCATTTATTCCCCGACATCTTATTTGACTATTCATTTTACGATTTATTTCCCCAAAATGTATCCTTCAATCTGCTATCTCTCCACTGTCTCTTATTTAATTCCACTCTAAACATTACTAGAGCATTCAAGAACACGTCATTCGTCTTTCTTGATCGAAATCTTTAAAGTTATGAACTCTCAAATTTCACAAGGAAGAGCTCAAAAATATGGAATTAAAAATTCGACCATTTGCGAAATGAACTCCATTTAACCACACAAAGGTTCGCATATATTACGAAGAATGAAAAAATTTATCTCATGCCTAACATACTTTTAGCTTTAACACTCGAACTTTATTTTTCACAAAAAGATATTTTCTTCTGCACACTTTCATAAATATTATTTAAATACTCTACTAAAAGTAATTGAAACAATTACGAAAAAAGGGAAACAAGACATCAAATTTGGCATTGATTATTCATGCTAACAACTAAAATTTAGAGATTACCTATTTGTACTCCACCCCCTCCCAGTGGCTGAAATATTCGAATATACTATAAGGAAAATTATTGCGATATAGTTGAATTTTGGTATTTGGAATGAATTTGTAAAACTCTCACCTCATAAATTCAACCAAAATTAAGCTATCCATAGACAATCCATACTTTTTGTTCGCTTGCAACACTGAAAATTTGTACAAAATATCCGCATAAACAATCTGCCAAATACCTTACATATTGAGAGATAATTTTTTACATTGAGATATTTTAAAATAAAAATGTGCTAAATGGATCCCTGAATGTCAAATTTTGCATGAAGATATTAATTTTAAATAATTGAAAGTAAACAAGTTTAACACTTTTACTCTTGAATAATTAAGCCAATTGACTTTATTTACTTGGGCCAATGTATTGGCATAGTTGAATTTGCAATATTCAATAACTCTGACCGATGGCATAGCCTGAGAAGTCAGACCTCAGAAAATATCAAATGAAAATAAATGCATAATGATTATTGCTTCTTTACTAATAAAAGCTCTAATTTATCATTCATTCTGCTTAGAAACCCATTTGAATTTGCAAATTAACTTGTAATAGCAAGCTTAATAGTTAACTCAGCAAATCTCCATTTCAGGAGCACCATACTTGTATTGAGTGGAATTTAAATTTTTAATTCGACTTAATTTTAGAAGTGCACTGGATTGTATAGGTAAAGAGAAATAACGGAGATATGGCCTTAAGTTGGATTTCTCTCAAATGGGGAAATAATCAACTTCTTAATGAAATCATATGGAGACGTGTCCCAGAAATTCTATTTCTTTTTAATACTTGTCACCTCCACTCACTGAAATATTCAGAACTCAAAAAAGCATCTAATAATTGAATGGCATGAACTCGATATATACCATATCCAAAAGCAACAACTTAATTCTTTCAATTGATTCAGTCTGAACTTTCATTTCTGCATTCGAAATTATTTACTAGTATACAATTGGAAAATACATAAGATTCCCTTTCAAGTTATTTTCGGCTTAGCTTCATCGCATTGCATGCAAGTACCGGAAACAATTCTCAGAGAGACGATAAAATCCTCGATTTGCACAATTTTAACAGAATGATTAAGGCTTCAATTAAGTTTCAGGAAACGCGGATTTTCAAGCAATTACCGTTTCCAAATAATTTAATTCTAAAGACTTAAATTTGGCTTTTCCTAAGTTTAGAAATAAATATTTCATGTACGGAAAACATCTCAGCTGTGTTTCAGTTTGATTCCCAACAAATTGCAACTATCTACTGAGTAACGTCAGAACCTTCATCTTGCATTGTTTTAGAGAAGTTTAATTGCTATAGTATTAGTAGTATCTTCTAATTTCACAAAATTAATAAGTAACAATTTAGCAAGATAATACTGCGATATTATATTTTCATTTTAGAAACTTTAATCGTACTTATTTATAAGCTTTAAAAATACCCCTCACATAAAATTCCCCGCATTTTGTTTTATCTGGCCATTTTTTCTTTCAATATTTAAGAAACTGCTCCGTGATACTCACATAATTTTAAATAGATCATCAACAATTACTCTTTGTTATTTAGGTAAGAAAAACTAGCATTTAAAAGATAATTTATTATTTAGAGATTTTTTTTATATCTTATAGGTGAAAGACTTGAAAATAACACTATATATCAGCATTAAAAAAGAATATTTCAAATATTAGTAGCAGAGCAAGAAATCAAGAAAATTCTAGAATTATTAAAGGCTTCGGATCAACTTAGGAAAGTTGTTAAAAGCGGTTTAGATTTAATTAATATATTTGTGCAAAATTAATTTTTATTGAAAGACAGACAACTTTTCCAAGCGGCTGAAAAATTTACAAATAAGTATAAAAATTAGAAATAGAATTTAATCAGCTTATTTACCAGTATTTATGCCTATATAAATTAATTTTTATAAATTTATATAATGAACTGCATTATAAATTTTTATACATCTGAAGAGATTGAAAAAATATCCATCAGGCAAAAAATCTGCAGAAGCTATTCATTGAACTTGCCCGAGAAATTTAATAAAATTTGAAGTTATCATCGTTGACAACTATAAATAGGAGAACGGCTCACATATGTACTAAGGAACAAGTTTTAAACAAAATTTCAAAATAGCATTTTTTGCTTTATATTATTTAATGTAAACTGACAAAATTACTATCACTGAAAAATGAGCAGATATTATTGGAAAAGCCAGGCCTTTTTACATTAAGAATTGCTTGTGGCGCTTTTACAGTAAAGAATTCAGAGTTGACAACCTGAATACACTTTTCAATGATGGCGATAACAGGATTGGAAACGGCATATTTGTTTTCCTTCAGAGGCTCATGGTAGAAGTTTAAAAATTGGGCCCGATGTTTCATTGTAAATTCAGTTTATTAGATCCTGAAACTAAAAAAAAATGCATTGTTCTAGAAATTGAATTAACTTAAAATGAATCAATATTTGGTTATCAATTAATGAGACATTTGGCAGAATAAATTTAAAAAGATTTTTAAAGATAAAATTTTATTTAAGTGTTAAATAACCCAACAGCATTTAAAGTGTTTTTAGCATGAAAAAGAGAACCTGAAATTTGTAAATATGGTTGCTGTTACTGATTCCGAAATGTCTTTGGTCTATGTTACACATTTAGTTATCAGAATTAAATTTACATATTCAAAAGTATTGATATACCAAAATATGAAGCCCCTTATATTACATAAAAGCACCGATATACATATCTCGTACGTCATTTTATTAGACTTTCGATTTATAACCATTGAATTAAAATATTTCATTCATATGGCGCAATATTTTAGCTATGCGTCACTTTTTCCCATACCTAAAATTTAACTACCAGAGTCCTCATTTTATTTCTTATTAAAGATAAATTTTTACAATACCGATATCATGAAGATTCATATGCGAATCCTGAATGCATGAATGCGAATCCTTAAGCAATGAAAAATTGTCAACTAGCTTTTAAAGCCGCAGCTTCGAACTTTTCTTAAAACTCAAAAAATATTCAATAATTTGATTCATTAATGTAGTAATGTAAAAAACTTATAGAAATAAAAAGAAAGATTATACACCTCGTTTTTCAGACACTTATGTAATCATAATTATAAATTAGTTATGTAATTATATATTAATAATAATAAAAAGAGCATGAAGTCCTGAGTAAAGTTGAAATCTTATTAGAAACGGCATCAAAGTCTAATGTGTTTTAAATTCATACACTAAAATTGAATCAATTTTACTAAAGTTACAACTTTTAATGTATTTATGAATTACTATATATTTTATAGAAATTATTGAAATTTCACGAAATTCGAGATTTAAAATTGCGATTGAGAATTTGCTTTAAATTCTCTCTAATAAGAAGGCAAAATTTTAACATCTAATAATTGTTTTATAAGGAATTCAATTGCTTGGTATTATTTCAGTTTTTTGAGAATAACAAACTACTTGAACGGTTTCTTTTATTTGTGAATACGTAGTTCGTAAAATAGGTGCTGGTTTTCTATTGCGTAGTTGCAACCAAGATTGTATTTTGAGAGATAAACTCGGGTTTAGAGTTTAGGAGCAATGTTTTGAATGAATTTCGAAAATTGTATGAAAAATACTGAAAACTGAAAAAAAAAGTTCTTCTTCTAAGTTTTAGAAGTTTATTGCATCTTCATTTTTCAAACTTGAACTGATAAAATGTGTCAAGTATCCTAATATCCATTTCTCATACAAAAACAAAGGCTCATACAAATTAAATGATTTCATTTCCACTTAATTACAGTAATAATTTGCAAACTTTCTCAACATTAAAAAATTAAAAGTAAAACAACTTACCTTCCTTATGAGAAGCATTTACGTCCATAAGAAATGCCACGAACACTTCAGCTAAAAACCCATTCAAAACTATTGGACAATTTCGCAATTCAATATGAAACCATCATTGAAAGCAAACAGGTATCACAGCCTTCTGACACAAATAAAAACTCTTAAAGGTTGTCTAAACTGAAAAAAGATATGGATGTTCGACACAGGAAATATTTTTTAAAAAATGATTGATTGATTGGCATTTTAGCTCTGCTCTGTCGTAGCTGGTTGTCTTAAAAAGTGCCTTAAATATTTGGATTTAAATTGAAATTTATTTCTTTGGTTGATCAAAGGAAATAAATAATTCTTGTGAAGAATTTCTTCAATTAAATATATAACTGCAAAGGAAAACCGTAAATCATTTTCCTGTTCAAAAACATTAATTAATTGACAGCTATATGTTTTGAAGCTGAACGAAAGGCATTGGAAACAGAACATGTAATTTCTAAATAAGAGCAGATCAATAGGAAAGCATTGAACCTCATTTCCAAGAAGAGGCACAGTATTAATGAGAGAATGTGTGAACAATTACCAGATTTATTTTTAGGACAAATAATTTATTAATTTACATCTCGTACCCAATATTTTGGCCTGAGCTTTCGTTTCGAACCCAATAGAAACATATGAGTTCATTGAAAGACATAAATAATTTCATTCTTGAAAAATAAATTACTGTTAGACATTTAATATACGTATTAATAAAAAAATTATATACCTTTCTTTCATTCAATATTCTGAAAGATAATGCTCAATTAATATAGTATTTAAGGCAGTATAGAGATGGGAAAAAAAACACTTGGATACAAACTTCTGATAATCTCGTAAGAAAGGTCAAATTAAACAGCAATTCCGAAATCAAGACTTTAAAAAGCTCTTCTAAAACAATCGTAAAGTTGATTTTCAATTCAATTTAAGAAATAAAAAAAAATAATCATAAATGGAAGAAAGAAACTTTTTAAATAGCTCCGAATATCATGATATTGTTCGCCTTGTGGCAGAATCTTTGCATTGACTCTTGAGTTATTCGAGACAAAATTCTACCCAAGATTTCTCTTACATATATGCCCTCTAAAACTTAAATCGATTAGTCGTACATGAGCTTTTTTTGGTTTAGTTAAATTAATGTCCCGTTTCAAATTAATACCAGGTCTATTTTGAACCGTGGTTAGATGACTTGAGTTTGCACCCCTTCCCCCTCTCACACTAAGCCTCACCAGCAAGAGGAGGGCATTTGACCAATCGGATTGAATGTACACCAGACCCTCATACACTGTTGTTCTTCGGTGAATTCTGATCAAGAACCTGAAACCCTAAGATTTCGAAAAGAGATCTCACCACAAGGTTATCGCGTCCCAAAATCTTGGATGGAATTTTACTTCCAGTAACTCATGTCTTGAAGAAAAGATTCCCCCACAAGTCGGATAATGCTTGGAATATTCATTGATTTTTAATATATTTTTTATCACATACTTTTCTATATTGGAAATGGTATTTAGTAAGTTATCTTTGAAGTGATTTGAAAAATGAGTTTTTATTATTTTTAGAATTTTAATTTTGAAGCTGTTGTCTGAAGTTTGAATCCATTTTTATGCTTAGCCATCATGCTGCGTGGTCAGAATATTTTGGCATAGTCTAATGAAAGAAAAGAATATGGATTTTAATTTTTTAAATGCGTATATTAAATGAATAACAGTAATTTCTCGTTCAAGAATGAAATTATTCATGTCTTTCAATGAATTAATATATTATCACTATGTTTGAAAGACGGTCTGAAATTGGTGAACAAATATTTAACGGGATGTGAATTAGTAAATGATTTACTCTAAAAATGGATTTGATGAATTTTCACCTTTTTTTTCTTTAATATTGTACTGATTTTTAGAAAACATTTATAATACTCCAATACTTTTCCCGTTATCTTTCTTGTTTAAATATAATCTATTCCGTGTTCAGTGCCCTTCTTGCAGCTTCAAAGCGTACAATTGCCAGATAATCAATGGTTTTTGAACATGAAAAACAATTATATTTATCTTTCTGTTTATTTTTAATGGAAGTAATTCTTAAAAAAGGAAATTTTTATACTTCAAATTTTGTGTACTGTATTTTTATTCTTCAAAAACTAACTTTCTTGTCAACCAAAGAGATAAATTTCGATTCGAATCCAAATATTTAATATTCTCTTCAGTTCCTACAGCTACGGTAAGACCGTAACTCAAATGTTCAATCAACCAATCAATTTTTTTCGTGTGTTGAACGATTTATAGGAAAATTATTCTAGAAATTTTCAGATCAGTCCTCAGTTTAGCCAACTTTACAAAATTTTATTGGTGTTAAGGAAATCAGGCAATCTGCTCGCTTTCAATAGTGGACTGCGAACTGTCCATCAGTTTTGAATGACTTGCTGTGAATTTTAATACTGAATGGTATTTTGCTGATATTTTTTGTGGCGGCTTTCAAGTAGTTATGCACCTGAGTCTCCAAAATTTGATTTCCCATGCTAGGTATTTGTTCTCTTCTAACAGTAACAGACCAAGAACTGATCGATATACATGCTTCTAATAATGAGCAAAAAAATTAAGGTAAGTTATTTTCATTGCATATATTGATTTTTTTTTTCATTCTTTAAATATTAATGTCTTTAGGTAACTATGAAATCCGACTTGAAATTATTTGAATTTGTATTAGAAATGGATGTTAAGTTGTTTGTCTTCAGCGGATGAATAGTGAATCCCATGCTATCTTAAATGTTCATTTCCTATACTGCGATGTAAATCAGCGTTGATGAATACGAGGAAGATATTAAACTGACTTTTATTGTTGCATTTCTGATTTAAAAAATGAAGAAAAACACGTCAAACTTCTAAAACATGTGTGTTTCCTTTTAAAGTTGAATATTTTTTATGCAATATTTAAACTCATTGAAAACATTTCCTCTAAATTCTGAGCCGGAGGTTTCTCACAGAATATAAACTTGGTTGTAGCTACGCAATAGGGAACCAGCACCAACTTTACGAATTTCGTATTCACAAATAAAAAACAGTTTAAGTAGTTTTGCTACCTTGAATAAAAGCTGAAATATTACCAAAAAATTTAATTAAAATTCATTATAAAACAACTAATAAACCTATTTTTATCTATTTACTGGAAAGCATTTAGAGTAAATTATCAACTGCAGAAGTATTCTCACTAAGGCATACTAAAATTTATTTTTACCTTTTCCCTTTAGTCAGAAAAAAATGAGGACTCGGGTAATAACTTCGAAAAGGGGAAAAATGACGCATAACTAAAAACATTACGCCATATGAATGAAGCACATTATAATTGTAATGGTTATAAATAAATCGGGAATCTGATGAGATGACATACAAGAAATATATAGGTGATTTATATAAAATCACAGGGGGCTTCTTTTGGTGATATTATTTCATATTGCGTATGTAAATAATTTATTCCGATAATTAAAGGGGAAACATAGGCCAAGAATACTTGGGAATTCACATCAGCAACTATATTTAGAAATTTATCTGTATTGTAAATTACAGGTTTGCTTTTTAATGCTAAATCATTTGATGCATTCCAATTTATTCTATTGATGTCTAATTGATAATCAAATCTTGATTAATTTTTGATTAAATCAATTTCTAAAATCATAATACATTTTTTTTTTGTTCCAGAATCAACAAAGGAATTCACAATGAAACAACGGGCCCGATTCTCGAAATTTCTGCTATGAACTTCTAAAGGGAAATGAATATGCTGTTTCCAATCCTTCTGTGGTCTTCGTCGAAAAAGTGTCTTCAGGTTGACTTCGATGTTCTTCAGCTTAAAGGCGCTATATGTAAAACGACATTCCGGTATTTCCATAAATATCTGCTCATTTTTCAGCGATAATATCACCGGCAGTTTTCTTGCGTTAAATTATATAAATTAAACAATGTTTTTAAATTTTGTTGAAATGGTAAATTTGGTATATATGCAAAGAGTTCTCTCTACTCTGTTTATAGTAGTGAAAGGTTTTCATGAATTACGCCAACAACTCAAAGATTAACTTATGCAACAAAATTTTAATCTGTAAGCAATTTTTAAAAGAAATTTGTTTAAATCTCCCTGAAGATGAAGGAAAGTATCGTTTGAAACCCACAACTAAATTTTTAAACATCAATTTAGATCGGTGTAAATATTGATTAATTTGTTTAAATATCTTATCTAATTTTTTGTACTTATTTATAAATTTTGTACTTGTTTGGGAAAATGCCTTTTGCAATCGTTCAGTAAAAATTTAATTTGCTTCAAAACAAATTTCAAATTGCTTTTCTCTTCAAATGCTTCTTACTTTCCAGTATTGATCTGAAGTATTAATAATTCTAGAACCATCTCAATCTCGTGTTCTTCAATTAATAATTGGAATACTCACTTTTAATGAATGTTTATAGTAAATCGTTTATTAATATTTCATGTAAGGGTTATGATATAAAAATCTCCAAATAATAAAATACCGAATTTATTTTTTAAATGATATTTGATTAATTAAATCAATATTTGGTGAACATTTACTGAAAAATTTAATTTTGTAGAAGTATGTTGAGGCGAATCAAGTGATAAATGTAGATTGCTACAATATTGAAATTTAAAAGAACTAAATAAATCGGAATATATAAAACTTTAAATAAATTCTTTAAAGCTTAAAGTTCAAGTTTCAAAAATGAAAATATTTTAAGGTTGTCGGAATAATCATGAATGTTACTTATTAATTTTATAAAATTAAGAGAAACCTACTATTACCACCATTAAGCTTCTTCGAAACTATGCAAGATGAAGTAGTTAGAGTAGATAGTAATAAAAGTAGGTTTCAATTCAGTTAATCAAATAAACTGAAACATAGCTGAAAACCTTCTTGGGCATAAAATATTTATCGCTAAAATTATTAAAAGCCGAATTTAAATCTATTATTTGGGGATGGAATTGTTTAAGAAACCGTGCTTCTTAGAACTTTATTGAAATCGTAATTATGTTTTTAAAGTTAAACAAATCGATGATTTTCTCACTTTGGAAGTTGCCTTGCGTATAGGCACCCAATGCGATGAAGATAAGCCAGAAGTACCTTGAAGGGAAATCTTTATACATTTCCCAGTCGCATACTTGAAATTGATTCCGAATGCAAAGTTCAGACTGAATAAATGAAAATAAAGTTGTTACCTCTGCATCTTCAGTATATCGAGTTCACATTCAATTATTAGAGATGTCATTTTGGACTTTGAAAATTTCAGTAATGAGGCGGCGGGGAGATCAATAATAAAAAGAAATAAGAATTTCCCTTTTCTGGGGATGCTTTTACTTATCAACAAGAAATGATTTCAACATTTGGGAGAATTGCAAAAAAGTTAGGGCCAGAATTCGCTATTCCGCATCACACAAGATATACCGCACTATAATTTAAATTCCAAAATTTAATTTAATTTCTAATTTGCAAAATTCCAAAATTTTATTTCAACTAAAAATGTTTACTAACATTAATTTTAAAATTTCAAGATGAGGATAAAAATTTTTAATGGACTTAATACAAGTATTTCAATATTTTTAATACCATATCGTAAAGTATAGATTTTCATTATTTAGTATATTTTGGAGTGCATAAACCAGTTTTTGAACAAATATAGTATTTTAAATATTGCTAGTACACCAATAACAATTGTATATTAATGGTTCATTTGATATGTTTTGCAGTTTGATTCAATACATTTTTTAGAAAATTATTAAATGTTACAAATTCAATGGTATCAATGCATTAGAATAAGTAACTGAAGTCAATATGCTAGCCATCTTATGGGAAAATTCTAATTCTAACTTGTCTAATTTTTAAAAATATTTAAAAGCAAACATCTCCATGCAAAATTTGACATGCATGGATCGAATTTGCACATTTGTATTTTAAAAGATCTCAACGATGCAAATTTTTCTTCATGTATAAAAATAAGTAAATTCGTTTCCATTTAAGTGAAATTATCCTTCATAGCAAAATTTGCCTTTGGGAGAGAAGCATATTTTTGAGATTTTGATTAAGAATAACGAAGGATGATTGCTTATGAGGGATTTCCAGCAATTTGCAGAGAAGAATTAAATGCGAGACTAAGTGTGGAGGGAATTATGGAATGAATGAGAAATGGAATCTTGGGAAATTAATGGAAAAAAAGGTTTAGGGTCAAATGAGATGTCGTGGATTATAATGCATCCATACTGAAACTATGAGGAATTTGCAAAGACGCCTTTTTTATAAAAAAGATAGGACACGATTCGTAATAAATATTTGCTAAGAATGTAGGCCAATATATAAAATATATGGAGAAACATTAGTGATTGAACATTTAGGTGAGGGAAGTTTGAATTGTATTATGTATAGAAATTGATTGAGTACTATAATGAATGTATAGATAGAAACTAATTTGTCTGAATATTTAGTGAAGTCATTGTCAATGAGAATAAATGAGGAACATACAATGAGTGAAGTGGAGTTGCATCGGGCTTTGTGTGGGAAATGAATGGGTGAGTGGAGTGTCTGGCGTTGTCTTGGGGCCGGGTGTGGGAAATGAATGGGTGAGTGGAGTGTCTGGCGTTATCTTGGGACCGTGTGTGGGAAATGAATAGGTGAGTGGAGTGTCTGGCGTTATCTTGGGGCCGTGTGTGGGAAATGAATGGGTGAGTGACGGACCGTGTGTGAGATGGATGAATGGGTGAGTGAATGGAGTGTCTGTCTTCGCTTTGGGGTCGTGTGTGGGTAATGAATGGAGTGTCTGTCTTCGCTTTGGGGTCGTGTGTGGGTAATGAATGGAGTGTCTGTCTTCGCTTTGGGGTCGTGTGTGGGTAATGAATGGAGTGTCTGTCTTCGCTTTGGGGTCGTGTGTGGGTAATGAATGGAGTGTCTGGCTTCGCTTTGGGGTCGTGTGTGGGTAATGAATGGTGTGTCTGGCTTCGCTTTGGGGTCGTGTGTGGGTAATGAATGGAGTGTCTGGCTTCGCTTTGGGGTCGTGTGTGGGTAATGAATGGTGTGTCTGGCTTCGCTTTGGGGTCGTGTGTGGGTAATGAATGGAGTGTCTGGCTTCGCTTTGGGGTCGTGTGTGGGTAATGAATGGTGTGTCTGGCTTCGCTTTGGGGTCGTGTGTGGGTAATGAATGGTGTGTCTGGCTTCGCTTTGGGGTCGTGTGTGGGTAATGAATGGTGTGTCTCGCGTCGTCTTCGGGAGCCGTGTGTACAAAACCAGTAATCAGTATGGTTAAAATATGAGTATGAAGTTGGTAATATTTAAATAATATCTAAAAAGTCTTTATAGAAAATTCGTGAACAATGGGGTGAATAGCGGAACATACTTGACGTTAACATTTAGGTTTTATTTTAGAGGAGTGAATGAAAAATAAAGGGGGGGGGGTGAGATAAGTGAGGAAAAAACTTGAATTATGAAATCGAATCATTATTCTTCCCAGACAGCATGACTGAAAGTTGAATTTTGATTCATTTTTGTATGAAGCTTAGATTTCGGGAGCTTTGGGTAGTTAAGGAATAAAAGAAGGGAAATAGTCACCGAAAAATGGTGTAGATTACCATGAAATAATAGGAATATATTTCGACATGCAGGAATAAATGGTAATAATTAGTGAACAAATATGATTCTAAATCTTATTTTCATGCGTATGATTTAATTTCGAACCAAATGTAGTTTGTATCTGCTCCCAAATGTATAGTAAGGATATATTACAAGTCTTAAGATTTCGATTAATTTATTTTTCGAATGTTGAAATAATTGGCTTCACAATTGAAAGGATTGAGAAGTATTCTTGGAAAATGTTCTATTTTCCTTTTAATATGTGGTTTTCTTATTTCTGAAATATCCTCAAACCCAATATGACATCTATAATAGTCGAATATGAACTCGATATATGAAAGTCAAAAGCAATAACTTTCTTCATTGGTTCAATTAATTTAATTTGAACTTTCATTATTTCATTCGAAATCATTTTCCAACGTGCGATGAGAAAACGATACAGATTTAACATCTAGTTACTTTGAGCTCATCTCCATCGCATTGCGTGCGGGTATAAAATTCCAAATAAGTGGTAAAATTCTCGCTTTGTGCAACTTTAACACATCATTGTGGTTTCATTAAAGTTTTAAAAAAGCATAATTTTTTAGCAATTCGTTTTCGATTGTTCTAAACTTGCTTTTTATAATTTTAAGTTTATTTTTTTGTACCGAGAAAACAGTCACCTTCTTACAATGTATCTGTTTGATTACCAATCGAATTGTATCGATTACCACCACCATTCATCTTGCAATCCATTCTGTTTTCCAGCTACTCTATAGAAGAAATTTCGGATACTTATTCATTTCAAAACTCTAGGAAAAATGTATAAAAAAATCAAGCTCAAGGTAATTAGACGTTCTAAGAATTATATCTGAAATTTACTCATTGGAAGTCATTCTTACCCGATATTAGCTTACAGATTTTAAGATTTAATTTTGTGCAGCAACAATAAAATTATTACACACAATATGGGGCGTCTGTGTTGTATGACCTAATTTTAATATTTAATCTTAGTCACCATAATAAGTAAAATGAGCATTGTATGTAAATTCTTTCCTATTAGCTAATGAAACTTTATCCAACATTTTCCTGCTTTTTTAAATTTTGCTTTTAGTTGCTATAGTTATTCATGTCTAAAAATTTTAGTGCCTTTCCGTAAGTTACTGCAGATTACGAAATTCCGAAATCTACTTTAAGAAAATCGTATCCACGAGTTTAACTGTAGATAAACCCTTTGCTGAAATTGATTTGAATAAATGTTGTATAATATAACAATTTTTGTGGCTTGTTCATCGTCTTTCTCTTCAATCGAATCGGATATTTCAGCCCTGTGCTTCAATGTGCCGAAATCACTCAATGTATTTTACTTAAAAGCATTAAAAGTAAACATGCGTTCCTCACTTATCTGCAATTAATGTTTTCGCTTTGGATCGTTTCAAGTATATTAATGATATAACGGTACTCAAATTATCTTTAAATTCCGTCGAACCGATTCTAACTTTTAAACAGCCCAAATTTCTCGAAGTCACCCTAGATAAGAATATTAGAGTAGAGAGAATGGTTTGCTCGCTTCTGAGTTATTAAATGAAATTTTAGAGACGGAATAGGTTGATACATGAACAAATGGTGCTGATTTATGAGCAGATTTCTTCAGATTGAAAGTCTGTGTTCCTTGCTTGTGACCTCCTGGTGTATGTACTCTTCATTTATAAATGAATGCCTATTTGGAGCTAAAGTCATCTGCACATATTCAATTGATAAACATCTACTATAGATGAGAAAGAAGATATCCCCGATGGTATTGAAATCTTAAGGGTAAGTAAATGAATTTTATACTTGTCTCGTATGTAAGTGAAATTGTTCTAGCATTGAAAGCACTGATGTATTTTGCCTATTTCTAGATTGTCTTCTAATGCGATCGCAATTGGTTTTAAATCAATGTTTCATATTAGATGCACTTTTCTTCAGTAACGGTTTGCAATGTTATGACACGTATGGACTGCAAAATTGTCTTGTATGTCCTAATGTATCAAAATACCATCTTATCTACTTACATGTTGAATTAAATCGAAATGGATTCTTGCGTCATGTTACGAATGTACACTATCTTAATGAAATATTCCATTGATTTCGGATCTTCTTAGTTTCTTAAAACTTAGATTCTTTTTGCCATTTAAGATCAACATGACGCTAAGGCTGTTTTTATGAGAATCTATTCACTTTAAATGTAGAAAAACTATGATATAAACTCGTGTTTGATTTACTTGCTAATATGACAGCTATAATTTTGCTACCTCGTTTACGAAATGTTTGTATTAATTCCGTCGCATTTGTAAAAAATTAAAATTTAATATGAAACATACGGTTTTAAGAATATATTTACATAATTTCATGATTTAATATACTTCATTTGGCTCTAGATTGAAAACTAACAGTTGCATTTAAAATATTAGCTAAATTAATTCAATTTATAAATTTTCAACTTTTTATAATTTGAATAAATCCTTATTTAATTATAATTAAATATAACAAATTTTTTCTCAATACAAATTTCAATTGCTAAATTTATGTTTATTTTAAAAGCAAATATTTTATGAAATCTATTTAATTAAAACCATTTTTATATTAAGACATTTTTTCATAACTTTTTTGTGTGAAATTTTCTTAATACGTAACTTAGATGTTTTACTCAAGTTTACTCTTTATTCACTTTAATCATTTAAAAACAAAACGAGTAATTATATAAGTCTGTAAAATCAAGATTTTTATAATTTCTAATTAGAAATTAAAATTTTAAAACTTGTTAATAATTAAAACTTGTTATGATTAGTAAAATGTGTGAATTATTCCTTAATCCATTATCTCTATTAAAACATCCTGTATGTTATCAACTTTTAATGCAACTCTTACATAGAATAGAAATAGTTTAAATATTTCTGATCATACAGTATATGGAACTACAATATCTTATTTCACTTAGGATTCGCGGACGATAACAATTATACTTTGATCTTCCTAATGAGAATCCTCATCTACACTTGAGCAAAGAATGGAAGCTTGCAGAACAATTTAATGCCCTTAAGAATTCCTGGAAATTCTCGGTAAGTATGACAGCTCTCTATATAACCATGGACTAATTTCTATTTCATTGACTTCCATCTATCTGGAGAGAAGCGAAATTGCTTTATTTTCAAATGGAATTCAATTAGATGTAAATTAATAACTACATCTGTGGATACTGTTAAATAATCCACTTTCCGATATGAAGTATACGATAATTATTTTAAGCATTCTAATGGCTTCTTTTTTTACAGATGTTCAAACCAGCATAAATCGTTTGAGCAGAATTTGGAAGATTTCTTTGAACAATTTTCAGATATCGTATATCCAATCAACTAGAATTCAAAGCACTGCAATATCAATTGATTCATTTCAATGTGTAAAAATGGATTGCTCTGGATCATCCGTGATCATTATATGGAAATATTTTGTAAAAGTCATTCTTTTGCCACCATTTCAAGCACAACTCTGCTAATGGCTCGTATTTTGTCGAAGAGGTACTTGTGCTCCCGACTCAAAACAACGAAAAGATGAGTTTTCCACCCAACTAAAGATAATAGTAGAATAGATAAGTTGTTCTTCTACATTTTATGAAATTTTTAAATCTACTATCGTGTATTAAAGAATGTTGTAATAGCAGTTTTTCCCTCTTTAGAAATTGTTATGTTGTTGCAATTTTTCCTGTAGCGATTATCTATTTAGAATGAAGAAATATCCAGAAGCTTTGTAACTAGCGATTGCGTGATTAATAATTTCAAATGTAGTTTTATGTAACCTTTAAAAAAAGCTTATTACTGAAACATAACATCGTTCATCAATTGTGTATGTTATATTGACAATTATAAGCTATTCTTGTAAAGCTGTAATACGTTTAAAGTTAATTCAGCATTGAAGATGTGTGCAATCAGTTTTTTTTTATTCTTGAAATTACTGCTAAAATGAGTTTTGAACATAACGGTTGTAAAAGTATAGAGGAGAAAACTAGGCTCACTTTCCTATGTGCATTTATGATCTAGTATTGAATATTCCACAAGGAAGCTATATCCCCATGTCAAACTATTTTTTATAGTAATGGCTTCTGATTATTTGTTAAAATCAATTTTTTTTTTCAAAACAAATATTTTATGTCCTGAACTCTAATATCAAATGATTGATATTCACCAACTTTGCACTTGATAAAATTCTGCTGCTTGTTGATAATTGACTCGCATACAAATATTGGAAATCCAAGATTAATTTGAAATTTTTGATGTCTGTATTTACTTATCCAGGAGTTACGAGAAAAATCTTTAAAAGAAAGGGGAAGCTAAAGAGTTGCATATCATGTTTTCATAACCAAAATAAGAGCTACAATTTTGAAGAACGCTTGCATCAGAATGGACAAGTGACTAGTGGCAAAAAAATCAAATATATAACTCAAATAAGTTTTTGTCATGTGATTTCTCTGTAAATATACCATTTCTATGCTTTAAATTCTTTTAGTATTTTCTTTACATCCAAACGTGCATTATGAAAAATTTACAAATTTTTCAAAAATTTTAACATTGCCGAGTCACAAACTGACCAAATTATGCTCTAAAGAATTTCTAATAAATATTAGTCAATTTTAATTGATTTACTTTTATTGTAAACTAAATAAAATTCCCATAATTAACCGTTATTTCTACCCTATTTGATTTTCAAGAAATATTTAACTTTGTGAATTTCATGCATGCGGCTGGCTATATTTAAACTCGGCACATCAAAATTTAAAGACATTGGGATATATATCTAGTCACTGAGATATTCTTAGAAATAAGATTGTTGAATCGCCAGCTCAAATTTGGTAAATCATTTTAGCCTAATAATCACATAGGACATTTTCTATTTAAAATGTGACAAAAAGTAGCCTTTGGAAAAAGTCATTGGAACGTCCACACCACCAACTTATGAAATACAGCAGATTGTGCCTTCCTCGTGACACTGGTGTGGGCTTCAGATGACTGCCTGTCATTATTCTGTCGTTAATTATACTGTGGATTTCTGACTGCATTTCATTCTGTATCTAAAATCTATGCTTTTGGGCTGATTTAACCAGTTTTGGTTTTTGCACCATTAAAAGCTACTTATATGAAATGATCCATTCAATTCATTTATTGATAAAAAAAATGTGTATCTGAATTGTTTTTCATAACTGTAATTTATATTACTCGTTTAGTTTGAATCTCATTAAATAATATTCATTAATTGTATGTATTTCTAGTATATAGATACTTAATTTGCCTATATTAATAATTTTAAAATGTTCCTTAAAAACGGTTTAAGTTTCTAAAATATTTTCTAATTATTTAAGTCTTGTAGGAATTACCCATTTATTGCATCCATTTCCAAATTTAAATTTCGAGATTTAATTTTAAAGCAGTTTTTAATTTAATAATATAAATTTAATTGATAAAAGTTTTTATAATTTATTATGAAAATTATGCAGAATAACTTAAATTCTAAGCCTGAAATATTTTAAACTGTAAAATGTTAGTTTCTTTTATTTTAAAATTTTCTCTCGCATCCGATTGGCTTAGCCGGCAAGTCAATCGGATCTCTTCCTTTTGAATTTTAGAAGAACTTGTAAATCGTCATGCCTGATCAGCATGGAGATTGATAAGTTTCTCTTTAAATTTTACTAATTTTTAATTTCAAGAAAATGGCTTCTTTTAATTGAAGAGCATTGCTTCATTTCTAGAGATGTTGAGTGGATGCAGTAAATAAAGTTTTCTCTAAATATTATTAAAATGGCCTAATATTTTGAATTTGCTTCAGTTTCTGATGTATATTGTGTAAAAAAAATGTATAAATATTTTCAAAATTAAGGAAATTTTTAAGAATGAATTCCTAATTTGTAAAGGTGAATATCAAGAAAGTCTACCTAATATGCTACTATAAACTATGCTGTTCATTTTAGATTTTAGAGAATTTTTAATGTGGGAAAAATTGTTTGCAGCGATTTGTGAATTTTCTTCTATTTTACTTTAAATTTCTGTAAATTTAAATTTTGCTAAAATCTTTTTATTCATAAGAAATGTATAAATTATGTGAATTCAAAACTTTTCATGAGTATGATGTTGTATCATGTTCTGCATGCCGTGTATAATTTAAATAATTGTTTTCAATTGTAGCATTTTGCATTTTATGTAAAAGATTTATACAGTTTTTGTTGCACTCAATATTTGATTTAGTTTATGAATGTAAAATTGTATAAGTAATTCATTCTGAATAAACAAATAAAATTTAAAATATTGGAAATACATTGAGTTTTTAAAAACGAATGATAATTGTTTTTTTAGTGATGCTTTGAAGCGTCTAAGCTATAGCTTAGCTTATTACGGCTGTAGAGTATTGAGTGCGAGTCCACAGTCTACTCTAATCTCCAAACATTCTTTTTTTTTTAAATTATTAACAAATAGATTATTTAAAATAAATTTGGTATGCAATTTCCTCTACTTTCAAAACTTAAATGTAACTTTTTTAAAGATATTTAAAATTAATCTTTCTGATATGTCAATTTTGAAACATAGCACAGTTTTGGATCTCAAAGATAATACTCGATTTTAAAGTCTTCGGAACTGAATTTTCTATTTACTTTTGTCTAATGTGGATTTTCAGAATTAGGTATTGCCTTAACTGTTTTGAATGACTATTTTTATTTTGGTACTATACTGTCCTCATTTTACATAAAATCTATAAAATGCTGGAGTTTGCTGATTACATATAAATTTTGTATCGTTAAATGTAAATAGGTATTAAAGAAAGATGGAAATTCATTAGAATATATTATATTCAAGATTAGAATCTTTTTGAAATTTTACCTTTTTAAAGAATTTTTTTAAAGAAAATTTGTTTATTTCTTCAAAATTTAATAAGTCTGATAAGTTATAATTAAATGCTTGTATGATTACTGATTTTTACATTTAAAGGCTTAAGATTTTTTTTGTGTGTGATAATGATCTAAAGATTTAAGCTCTGAATATGCTTTTTGTTATCTCTTTTAAAAAAATATGTACTTGAAAGTTTTATTATACAATTTAAAATTTTTACCATGCAAATATTCAAAGTTGCATTTTCAATGTTCTACCGAATAAGATCTTAATGTTTTATGTAGATCATATTTTGCATTAATTTTATTAAGAAGATAATGGAAATGTATTCCTGTCAATCCTATTTTAGTCTCAGAGTCGAGAAATATTTAATAAAATAATTCACTTTCCTTTGTTTGATTTTATTGAGTGGGAATTTTTGAATATAATTGCATAAATTATACCCAGAGTTTTAATTTTGTAATAATTGCATTTCTATGTTATAAACTTAATTGTACAAAATTTATGCAAAATGTATTTTAAAGATTCTTTAAATGATCTTATTACTTCAGGAAGAGACTTAAAACAAATTTTATAAGTAAAAGAAAGTAAAGTTTTGAAGTAATTCAGCTTAAGAATTGAGCAATTTCTCCAATGTTAATATCGCAATCAACCAATTTACTAAGTATGGCTGGCAAGGAGATGGCCGGACAAGTTGATTCCCTTTTAATGTTGTATAAGCGGAAGTTGTTTCCAATAAGACATTTGATATTTGCATCAAAGATATTAGATATGAAGTAACGTGACTGTTCTGATTAGAGAAATAATTGACATCACAAGACTTCCAAATAAAAGGGCTTATTTTTATTCATTTTGTAATTGCACTCGGTTAACAAAATGCATCAAATATTTAAAAATTGTTAAAATAAGCATGTCAGATAAAATCCGTAACGCATTATGGTGAAAATTTGTCAAAGTTTCTTTTCAAATTTATTTGCCTTCTTAATTAACCATGAACACATTTAAATATTTATCTTAATTTGCAGGGATACAAATTTCTCTTATTGGCTAGTCTTTTAAAAGTCAGTTCATGGTTTTGACCGACGAAGAAAGATTGCATCCAAAAAGGAGTTCCAGTCATTAAGAAATTCTGCCTTAAAATTCTTTATTAGAAACTTCCCATCGAATAAAGAAAAATGTACTTGAGTAATTTGAGTAAACAATTAGTGTTTGTCACATGCTTTGCAACTTTAGATTTTCTTAGCCTGGCACTTGAATGAAATTTAATGTCCAACTTCTGCAACTTTTTAAACTATAGCAAACAAAATTTTATCTGTAGGATACCTTTATATTGCATTTGTTCTATACTAGTTGTTCCTGAAGTCCAGCTAGGATTTAGAAATAAACTTTCCAATATCATTTGATACTTTTTTACAATAGCACTAAGCTGTTCAAGACTATAATTATATTCTTTGTAGTGAAAAAACGTTATTCTTAATTTCCCTCTTCCATTTTCGAATGAAGAATGATATGCTTAATGATTTATAAGTTATTATTTCCCAGTGGCCTTGCCTTATTCTGTAAGGTTCTTTCAAGATTGGTTGTTATACAATTGCCAGTAAACTCTTTAATTCTGACGGTGTAATTCATTTTGATCTTCTGTTGTGGTTCTGAAATCCAAGTGTCGCCATCAACTGATCGTTGTGCAACATTTTGGGGACGGGTCTCCCAATACCTGCCAAGCCCCATACGAGCGGTAAACGAATACAACTAAATTAATCCAATCCAATCCAAAGCTTTAGAACTTGTTTGCGAGCTTTGCATATAGCTGGACAAAAATGATCGTTATTGTATGGTATAAGCGATACATCTCCCGATATTTGAGGCTTTTGTTTCGTATGCATTGTATTGCAATTTCATTATTCCTTATTTTTTAAAAATTAAATTGAACTTTGCATTATTATAGTTGAAGCGTGGTAATTTTTTTTTTTTATCAGCCACCATAATATATTGGGCTCTGTATCGTTGTTTGTGTTCTCTGTTAAATAATATTGGCTCTCAGTATTGCAAGTCTTGATGACCTAATGGTTGTCTCGGCTCTTAAACGTCTTCAGAATTTAAACCTTCCTAAACGACCACATTCACTAATTATGTAGGAGTTGCGAATGTTTTCGACTTACCTTGCTTTCTCCAGAATATTATTGCCAAACTAACTTGAACGCACTCTTCATCATTTTTGTACGATTTAAAATTACGAGGTTTGTCTAATGTATGTCCTCTTTTGAATATCCAGGAATGTTAAACTAAATTATCTTAATTAGTTTATGATCTGCATTGTTTTTTATTCTTTAATTTTGAAAGGAAATAATACATATAGGAATAAAAAAAGGTTTTTTTTTTCATATGAATAGATAAAAATTTTTAATAGAATTTGGAGTTCTGAAATGGGCCTTATATTTTTTCTCATAAATATAACAAAAAAAATTGCTAATGCGTTCAAATAAAACAGGCTTAACAGGATTATGACACCTGTGTATATTATAAAAATTTATAAAGAAAGTTTATCATGTATACTTAATTTTTTTTAAAAATGTTTGAAATCAAAAAATAAATGATGCATTTAATTTTTTAAAAATTATTTCGCAGTTCATTTACTTTTTAAACGTTTGTTTATGAACTCTTCAAATGTTAAACCTTTAATTAATAGAAGTTTTCAGAAACGATGAAATATTTATTTTATGAATCTAAAATTGACGAATTCCTTTTTTGGCTAAACAAAACGTCCCAGATACCTTAGGACTCATTTAATTTCTTCACAAAAGTTCTTAAGATTTAATCTTAATACCTCATTTGGTTAAATAATGCACTGAAGGAATTTCTAACCAGTTTTCTGCATTTGATTAAATGTATTTTTAAAATTTCAAAGCAATTTCGAAAAATTAGTTTAGTTATTTCTCTGCTTCTTAGATTTAAAAACAGAAAAAGAACATTCCTTCTTTTATTGCAGTTTTTCCGAAACATGGCTGACTTAGCTATAAAGCGATTTCTAGGGGTTGCGAAGTAGTAATCTGGCTGGAGAAGAGACGGCACTTCAGTTTTTACGTTCGATATACCCCACCGAGTCTTGAAGCGTCAAAAACTGGAATTCACAGTCCACAAATTTTACGACAGGTTCGCCAAATCGAAGAAAATCTTTTCACATTGTACCAGCTGATAAGTTCAGTCGACATTTCTTTTTCGTAATATTCCTTGTTTTGCAGTTTTTTTGTACTTTGTGTCGTCATAACAGCTATGGTATAGCTGAAGACTGGGCGAACTCGTAAAATGTCTGAATATACGGTCACAAGCCCCAACTGAAGTTATTGCATAGTACGTTATATGTGATTCGAGTACTGGTAATTTTCTGCCTTTCGTGGCGAAAATATTAATCAAATCAATGTCGCATCTAATGTTAGAAAACTCAATTATAGACCGCTGAAGGATTTTTACACATATGAATTAAATGATCCCTTAAAATCCGTTTACAGTATTTTAAAATTTCAGTAATAGGGTTGAGTATAATTTTGTTACATCCTCTCCGTGAAAATGTAGGGTTAGAAATTCTGTGGAACACATTAAAAATTCATGGTTTTTTCAATGAATTGATAGATTGAGACGCTTATTAGATGGACTCATTGATATAAAGTTCCTTTAAAAAATTCTTTCTAATAACTATTCCTTACACAAAAATATAAACTGTCATGTATAATTAAAGACTTTGAAGAATTAAATAAAGGCACGAAAGAAATGCTCTAATAATCTATTATCTCATAGCAAATTTAAAAAATAATATTTGTTATGTGCTCCCTTAACTTGCAGGGAGACTTATTCCGAATTTTTAATTGCGTTTCAAAGCGATTGCGCTATTTGCAAAGAGTTATATATTTGCATTTATTTGATTAATTGAAGCAGACTTACCTTAGTTTGACTCAGTTAGCTACTAAAATAACACTGAGAATTCTCCTCCTCCCACCTCTCATGTTCTCTGCTCTAGTATTAAATTTTTTACATCATAACAATCTGAGAAAAATTTAAATTATGTTTTAATGTTTTAAGTACCACGTATGAGAAGAAAGTTTTTTACTATTATTTCGATTCAAAACGGTTCGAAAAACGCCAAAAACTGACCCTTTTGAATTTCAAATCGCTTTCAGATTATATCTGAGCAAAACTGTTTTAAAGTTTTGTACCGTCCCTAGTAGACTATATTTGCTTGTCCCTACATATTGGTTATGTAAAGAATAAATATGGTATAAAATTAAACCAAAATTTATACTTTTTGTGCGATCTAAGAGTTTCAACGTCACTTTGATCAATAATAGATTAGTTCAGTTATATTAACGTCCCTTTTAAAGCAACACGAGGGCTATTTTGGGACGGACCTCGTAATTTTGAACCACTGTCAGATGACGAGGACGACGCCTGAAGTGGCACCCCCTCTCCCCACCACACCACACCAGCGGGAGGACGTTTGGCCTGACAGATTTAACGTGCAAGAGACCCACTCACACGACGGTTCTTCGGTGGAATCGAGTCTCAAACCTGAAACCCTCCGTTCCGAAACCGAGACTTTACCACCAGGCCACCGCGGCTCCTTTGATCAATAAAGGCGTCCACATGAACTTAAGTGAATGCATATGCTAGATGCTTAAGCATATGCTAGACCAAAAGTGAAAACTCAGTTCTCAGATTTTTAGTTCATTTTAAAATCACTTCCATTAGGGCAATATGGTTAGATAAATGAAATGGTAAATCTGTAATGGTAACAGAAGTTGTTTCTATTGTTTTTCTTCCGTGAATTCCGTACATTCTTTAACGGAACAGAGTTTATAATAAAGCATTTCTTCATCAGATGATTAGAACTTCAAATTCCTTTCAGAAGCGAGATTTGTAATTAGCAACTCGACTCAATAGTCTTTTTCAAAGGAATCAAGAATCTTTGCGATATACCGAAATAATATGCCTCATATTTCACTCAGAATCAGATGTTCTTTTTCTCTTGCAAAAAAAGGGACTCATTCCAGCCTTAAGTGGGGCTAATTCGAAGGACAAAAGTTTTCTGAAAAGTTACGGTCGCAGTTACCCCCCATGTAACACGAAGACCGCAATTACAACACCTCTCGTGGCTCTAAATTGCCCCGCCATCCGGCGTGATTTAGGCACCTTGCAGTCGCTGCTGCCCTGTCACCTCGACGGTTCCAGTTATAAATTAGCGTTAACGACGAATACGAGTGCAGAAAAGGAACAAAGGAACACGGAAATTGCGCGCCAACCCTTTTCGGGCGAGAGCATGTTAACAAGCTGCGCCAACTTTGGAGCTAAATTAGGCGAAGGTAATTTATAAGTTCCAGAATAATAGCGTGCCTTCCCTGGTAGCAAAGTCGCCATTTTTTCAATCTTCCTTTCTCCTTCTTTTGAAAAGTAGGAAAAAGTGTTCTTTCAGGCTCTTTGAATGACTGCAGAAATTTCATATCGGAAAATTTCATTCTGTCAAATCTCGTAAATTTCGAGTCTGTCTTAATTTCGACGGTAGATCTGACACTAGAGTTTGAATTATTCGTTCCACTAATGAAACTTTTTCGGTGAACTCATTGTTCATCGTTTTCCGTATTGTTTTAGATTGTATGGTAGATCCCCATGCAGTTGCCTAGATTTCCTTAAAAAAGTCATTTGAAAGAAAATAGCATGTGAAATTTGTGAGTTGTTGCTGAGAATGATGATGAATTAATCCTCTTTGAATGCCTTGAGGCTTGTTGTCCTGAAAGAAATATTCACGCATTGTAATCTATCTTTTGTTGAAAGGAACATGCATATCAAAAAGGTACAAAACATTCATTCAAATAGTCTTACATTCTGTTTTCTTTTTCACGTAATAACAGTGTTTCAAATGGCAATATTAAAAAACAAAGATTTAAATTTACGTTGAAACAAAAAAGGCCTTATGTTATATTTCGATTGAAGATAATGCAAGATTTATGTGATAATATTTTATTTATTTTGAGCTTTAAATTTCATTGTGTGGCTGGTAATCATTTTTAATGAATAATTACGTCTTGCATGTCTTATTACAAAAAGGTATTAAATCAATTCTTAATGTAAAAACTACCTATTGTAATTGTTCTCATAACACATGTTCTTTGTAATTTTTCAAAAATCTATATTGGTATTCATCATTAGGACCTCAAAATCTCTTTCATTCAAAAGTTTATAGTTCTATAGATGCTTCTGAACAGAATAATTCGGAACGTTTTTGATCGGTTTTGAATGGGAAATGGTTGAAGAGCGCTGAAATTTTTATTTACTCTTTACTTCTTTATAACTGAAAAAAATATTAAAACGAGCATTTTCTTTCCTCATCATAACGAAAGATTTTTGAGCTGAAAATGAAATTTTATATTTCTGACTAAAAAACAATATGCATCAACTTTCCATCAAACCGATGAGCATCCTTTTTATATAAATACCCTTGTAACACCATCCGGTATTCTGAATTCTCCACAATATGGCCGAAAATACTGAATTAGTAGCCTCGAGTATTCTGTGTATTTAGGGTTTCATAAAATTCTAGTTACTATTACGTTCTAGGTGGAACACTGTTGTTATTTTTCCTCAGGCCTTGCATCGTCTCATAAAATTACCATTTTGGTAACTGGGCCTAGTCGAAATTCCACTGTGCAGGTATATACGTAGTTCAACAAATCCTTTAACAAACAAAACCAAACATCCTCCAGCTGGTCTAAAGAAAAATTTGGAAAAACTGCTGCACAGTCATCCGAACCCAAAGACCTATTAGGTTCATTTCAAAATAGTCATCGTGCAGTTTTAAAACGGAGCATTAATATATACTTGCAATTAGACTATATTGTTAGAAAATTTATTTGGAAAAATTGTAATCTCTAAAAATAGATTGGTTAACAAAAGTTTATGTATTAAAAGTAAGTTCAGTATCATTATTGAATAATAAAATACTTATCTCTTGATATTCTGCATAAATATTTTGAATGGAAGCAATTACCCATTATCTGAGAACAAGAACTACCATTGAGCCAGTTACTCGCTCTTCAAATTTCCAACGAATGAAAGAATAATTGAGGCTGTTAGATTTTATATGACCTTCTACATATTAGGTTTTCTTTAAATGAAACCTGGTTTTTTCAGAAAGGTCATTTGCTTTGATGGTAGTCTTCAGAATCAGCGGATTGGAGTCTTGTGATAGTCAAATTTCACATATTTGTCATTTCGTTTTTTATTTATCATAATTATATATTTCTGAATATACAGACATCAGTCAACCTGGCAAAATTTGACAGGCGTCTACAGCATACATTTTAAATCTATGTGCAGAACTTTATCAATACAGTTCTCTCAGCTTGATTATCATGTTATCTTATATTCGAACAATCAAACATATGGACTTCTTCTGAACAAATTTTTGTCAAAATTTGATAGAAATCGACAAATTTGGTATAAAGACCAAATTTCAACCATCTAACTCAAAACAGTTTTGAGTTATCTTTGTCACATACAGACATGCAGGCATTTTCTAAAAACGTATTTTTCAAACTCAGGGATATAAAATGTGGATTTTTATCAAAATCTAGATTTCCTATTTTATCACGAATATTATACTTCCTTTATGCTACTTATATAAGAAAGTGAAACGGGACTATTAAATAATTTTAGAACCCTCTCAGTGAACGGAAAAACATATATTTAATTTTCGTCACTATACGATGAAATAAAGCTCACCATATTGTTGAAGTATATGAGAAAATAGAGGGGGGGGGGGGGGCTATTCTTGATGCTTTTATTTTCCTGCATATTTATGAAATTATTGCTATGTATTTTCGAATTTAATAATAATCTTCTCTGTTTTTATAATTTTTATTAACAGAAAATTCCAAAATATCTCACATTGTCAGACTATGTTATATGCAACACCACACTGCCTCACCCCTCTTTACGTTCGGAGAACATGTGTCCTTTTCCCTCCCACTTTATGTCCATACTTAGCAGGGAACCTTACACCGCTTGTTACGACTGACGTTTTAATGTGCGAGTGTGGCACGCTTCCCGCTTTAAGCCGGACACGGCGGGCCGTTCAAGAAAGACGGATCAGTGGGCATCCGTAATGAGCGGGGCCTTAATCCGATTACATGGCCCCCCTGCTGCTCATTGCGACGCCACAATAATTCCATCCCACTTCAATGCCAAATCGATCACGAGGACACGTCAGAGAACATCCAATTCGTTCTAATAGGACATTGCTATTCGCATATTTAAGTGACGTGGTAACAGGAAATTATAAATATTGCGAAATTTTTTAATGCTGCTGAAAGATGAGTATAGGAAAACCAGACCAGGAGCTTAGAGACCACAGGGAAAGTTTCATTGAGTTAACTTATGTTTCAGCATTTACTTATCTGTTAACCCTTAATGACCTAGAGTTTCAATTTTGATACCAATCTCTTAAACCGAATGTTCACATTACTATTAGTTTTTTTTATAGGTTGGCTGTACGTATTTTACTGTTGTATAATATTCTTTCCAACGAAATTTTAAAAAAAAATCAAATGTCATTATTGTTTTATTTTATCTATGACATATTACTTGCGCGGCAAAGTGAACAAGTAAACACATTTTACTAAAAGTTTTGTTGAATACAAATTTGATATATTTTCTTTTTCTGAAGAATATAAATACTTTTTAGGTAAGTGAATATATTATTTTCGCTATGATATAATTATTTTTTGCGAGTACATGTTTTACTTGAAGAAACTAGTGCTATTTTTGTGAGTATCAATTTTGATACTTCAGGCATTCCGCCCTACATAAAACCTACCTACTAATTCTTTTGCTATTTTTCCCTTCATCTAGACCCTCAAGCAAACACAGTAATATTAAAAATAAATCACTTTCGTAAATCAGGCTACTAAGGGTTAAATATTTGAAGCATAAATTACGATTGATATGCTGTTACAACTTTGTTAAGGGAAGTGTAAAAACATGGTTTTTAAGTACCTCCATAATCATGTGTAACTCTAAAAAGTAAAATAAAAATAATTCCAAGGTACCAAAACTATCTTCTGCCTACATTGGATATATGGCAGTAAGTTTCTTTTCCAGGTTGTTTCCTCTAGGTTTTCTTTCTTATTTCTTTCTTTTTTTTTCTATGGATGGCGCAACTTGGCCAAAGATGGCTCTTGTGCCAAAAAGCCCAAAACAACCAACCATTCTCTAGGCTTTCAATTTCATATTATTCCTTCTCTCGCTATTTATAATAACATATACATTTCGTAATTTTTCTCGCTTGTTAATTTTTTGTTCAATGTCTTTAAGCGAAAAAAATTTAGCTAAAAACAATATTAAAATGGTTTGTTCTAAAAGCATGCATGATAAAAGGTAATTGTTTTTCCACATAAAATCAGATTTCTATTAAATTCATACATTTTATCTTATTTAAACGCAATTGAAAACTAAAATAATCATACTTCCGTATTAATAGATTAAACCTGGAGAAACCAATATTCCTAACGAAGAAGTTGGTTGCCAAAGGTAGTCTACAGTCTCGCTTCAAGCAAACCTGTAATATTTTGGTAATAAAATGACAGAATAAGCTAATCAGTCAAATAAAAATTAAGATTAAATATTAAACATATTTTAAATAAATTCAATTAAAGTAATTCTTATTTAGAGGAAGCGTATGACTGAAATAGTTACAAATAGCAATTTTTTCATCTTACCTTTCATTACAATGAATGTTTCCTATTTTTATTAAAAAATTTATAATGGAAATTTCACAAGAAAGAAATTGAAAGCTTTTGTTTGATATATTACACGATTAAACATTTTCTAAAACCTTTTCAAAGCACCTATCCTTCAGAATAAAATTAATTATGATAAAGTCACCCAGAAAGCTTTCCCAAAATTCTTCATCCCGGAATGTGCAATATGGATGGAAAAAAGGATTTCGGCATCTTCGCCAAAATTCCTGAAAGCGAAAGGTTTCAGAAACCAAAAGAAAATGCAAATTTTAATCATTCGAGTTAAGAGCAGCAGCAGCAACAAAGACTTTATTAAATTCCATCTTGTAGTGAAACTAAGAAAAGAATGCTGCCTGAATAATGCATGAAATAAAAAAGCAATGAAATCTTAGGCTTAAACTAAACATCAATATAGAGGAAACAGTGATAATAAATATTTTCAATTTCTGGGCAGGTATGCAGAAACAATGAAAAAAAATACCGATTCGATGAAAATTTTGGAAATATTGCCACCATATTAAATTAAAAGTGATTTAACAAATGATAAGTTACGATTATTGAAATTTTAATTTTTAATAGTTGGTGATGAGCGTTTTGGTACTTTTATCGCTAAATGTTAAGGAAGCATTCTTTTTTTTACTTATATTCATGGAAATATATTATTTAAAGTTTTCATTTCGGGATTAAAAAATTGATAATTCAAGATTCTATTCCATCAAATTTTGATTTTTTTCTGATGAAAATTAAATCTTATGGGTTAAAACTTCTCATGAATGAAATTTTCATTGTCATTCCACCGTCGTAGATTCTGACCTGTCCTTAGATATTATACCCACCAATAAAAAAATTGATGAACTAGAAATGAACTGGATTTTTCTAACTCTCCTCTCTCATCAAACTTGGCCTGATGGTAAGGTCTTGTCTTTGGGGCTAGAAGATTCCCAATTCCTCCGAATAACTGTTGTGTAAGAGAGTCTAGTGCACAATGAATCAGTTAGGGCTCAATGTCCTCCCTCGGTATGTTGCTGATTTTTGGAATTGGCCAACTCAGGTGTTGTCCTCTTCCTCTGATTGCGGTTCAAAGTTAACAGGTCCTTCCCCAAACAGCCTTAATTCTGCTTTAAAAGGTGACAATGTAACTAAAGGAAACTATCTCATTCAACGAATCTTCCTCAGCCCATTTTATTCTTCTTGCTTCACTCCAAGGCAATTATTATTTATTAAGGATAAAAGTGTCTTATATGTTTTAGAAAAGAGTAGTTTTTAAAAAAAAATAATTCGGTATTTAAAACTGATAACACGAAACTACATTTTAAAAAATCGAATCTTGTACGTTAGAAAGTACATTTATGTTGAATATAACCGAGACATATGCCTCCAAATAAAATAATGATTGGAAAGTACCCATTATAAAACCAAACTTCACAGTCTTTCCTTTTTAAAAAAGCTTTTTTTTGTGTGTGTGTGTGTCAGTAGGTAGATATTTAGAAACCATACTATCAGATTAGATACAAATAAGCTGAAAAGTTCATATTTATTTTCCTAATTTGAAATTTCTATTAATAAGAAAAGCCCAACAGTATTCTGAACTACCGTTCTACAGGAATTTGGACTTAAGCTTTTAAATGCTAAAAATGGAAAATAATTTTCATTCAAAACTGAAGGACCTGTCATGGAAATTATAAGCTATTGCCAAGGAGACTATAAACCTGTACTAAAATTTAAAATCAAATAAATATAATATCCAAACATCAATCGGATATTTTCACCACTTTCACACAATCATAAGTTTATTACTTTAGATTTATATGAGACATCTTTACTCCTATTGGACGACATCAGCATCACGTGAAAGATTATGAAAATATTAGCTTTTATTTGTTAAATATCTCAAATTGTCAGCAAGGCAATAAAAATGACTTTAACTTAATTATTTTGATTATAAACTGCTTTAACGAAATTAAATAGTTTCGTGACAATAAAAACTAAAAAGGAACCTTTTCGAAACTTAGTTTTCAAGATTTTGCGAAAGAAATACATCTCTTTTTTATTTGTAATAATAATAATAATAATAAGAATTTTTTTACTAAAATTATTACATATTGAATAATATAGTTATTTCTACATATAGAAAACAAATTAATATCATGTTAATTTCAGGTAATCTTTGAAACTGTTTTTGAAGGGGTTTTTTTTTGTGTATGTGTGTGCGCGCGTGCGTGCGTACCTCTTCATTATATATAATATATAATTCATAATATATAATGCATACCTCTTCATTTCATCACTGCATTTTAACGTTGTCATAGGCTATATTATTAGGGTCACACATTCAATCACAAGTAAATGAATAAATTTTAATAAATAAATTTAACATTCGTGAAACAGTTTATTTTGTTATATATGTTATATGTTATATTATATTACTTTAATATTAAGTTATTATAGATATTAATATAATTACCAATACTTTTGAATGACTTTGCATGTTTTTATTCAGAATTTTTAAATGATGCCTAAGGGGAAAAAGTAATTTATTAAATGTGTCCATTATTTTTTTGTGTATTCATCTTTGAATTAATATATAACCGCAATTTGAGTATTTATTTGCCTTGGGCACATTTTTATGTATGTACTCCATTATAGTCATAACAGATCAATCAGAATTACGAAATTGTGCAAATATTGTCTGTACAGTACGTTCATTTGAATTGATAAGAAGGAGTTTATCAAAATGACATTTACTGATACAGTGAGAAAACAGTTAGCCGCAAGAAGGAAAATTTTATAATTTAATAAAACTTTCTTATACGAAGTATTGTTTTAATAGAGAAGAAATTAATTTCTGAAAAAATACGCTTCTGAATACTTCTATTTGACTTGAGTTGTTTTATATTTGCAAGATAAACTTTCTTAATCCATTTTTCTCTCAATTTTTGGTGTATCAGAGCTCAAATTTTCCTATTTTCATGAAATAGTACTTGTTTTATTAAAAATATCCAATTATACCGACAGTTGTTTGACAATTCACTATCTTAATAACTTTAAAACTTAATCTCCATTTCATTTATTAATATTATTTAATCTTTATGATTTTTTTTCAAAATTAAATAATAAAAATATTTAAAATAAAAAAATTCAACTATTTGATAAACTGATAAAAGAGTCGTTCTTCAAAACTCTTTTTAGTTAAAATTTATTTTAAAAATTTTCTAGATGCTGTGTATGAAGAAAGAAGCCAAATGAGCTCTTGTTAGTTTTATTTCCAAGAACTGATCTCTCTACTCTAAAAACATTTATCTATGTCATATATGGTCGACAATTCCTTACAAGACCAAACAGTTCCACTCATTGCAAAGACATAAGAAAAAGTGAACATTCCGATTCATTTTAAAATTAATTTAAACGTCGAATAAATATTCAAAATCTAGAACAAGCCTAATTCTCGCTATCATCCAATCTGCACATTCCGCAATTCTCGTTTCTCTGTCCGATCCAATCTCACACCTTCTCAGATTCCTTTTCCTGCGAAAAACTTTCCCGTCCGTCATTAATCCCCCTCCCCTCATTCTGCCTGTTCCAAAAAGAACAAAGGAATAAGAGGGGGAGGGTAACTGGAAAAAGAGCCAGCAAGTCAGTCAGTGAGAGTAACAGAAATCAATCGGGATGTCACAGCAGTGGCCCCTGGAGGCGAATACCTATGCGATATTGTTAATCGATTAATCGATGGGTCTCTCTCCTCCAGGGGATGGGTCTGCCTTTGATCAGTGCAAAAGAGAACCGGCTTCTTTTCGATTAATTATCTGGAAAAGAATGTTTTTCGGGGGTATGGGAGGGTTGAGGGATGAAGACGTGGAGGACCCTTCTGGGTTCGTTCCTCGTAATGATGACTTCACCTCTTGGGATAGTTGTGGAGACGTTTCT
>JAPMOQ010052622.1:63956-76799 GCA_026543055.1 Argiope trifasciata
CTGAATACTTCAAAAGCCATTCTTAAACCAACATACTAACTGTGACAGGATAGGAATGGGAGTTTGATTTTAGGAGTAGTTTTCTAGGTTGTAAAATGTCATGTACTAATTCCTTTCAAGTATACTAATGACTTGTTTTGAAGCAACATAGGGACTATTGTGGTATTTTGTGCTCCGGTCAGATCACAAGAATGGCAACTCCTAAATAAAATATTCGAACCATAGAATAAGCAGACATTTTGCACAATATGTCAGATTAAATGTGCCTCAGCTACTCTTAGAGAATCTATTTGTAGAATCAGATCTCTCACGTGGAAGTTTTAGTTACAACCTTGTGAAGGGAGTTCTTCTTATGTATGTTTGCTAAGACATTAGTATGAAACTTAGAGACGGATTTCATTTAGAAAAACTAGGCAGCTGCCTAGGACCATTAGGATGAGAGGGGGCTGAAAGTAGGTCGATTAAGAAATTTTATTTTTTTAATTGCGAATAAGTAAGTATGTGGGAAAATGATGAAATATTAAGATGATATTAACACTTTATAAAGTATGAAGTACCTACATGCTTTATTATATTATTGGTATATTTATAAAACCATCTGCTTTAATAATATTAAGTACAAATATTGATATCGAACAAACTAGAACCATAATAAATAAATTAATTAAATTAATATATAATCACAAAATCTATAAAATAAAAATATATATTCTCAAAAATCATAATAAAAATGGGCTGAAATATAAAAACTAAATTGATCACTTTTTTAAAAGAGGGAGTTTTGTAATGTGCACTTCCTAGAGCTATCAAATTTCTATTTCCACTGCTAATAAAAGAATTAGTAACATAAAATAAGTAGTTATGTGCCATGTTATCCTTCAAACTATATCATAAAGTGCAGTTTTCAGATAGCGCAGTGATTTTTGTAATCACGAATAAAGATAATTAATCTTTTCGTAGCATGTAAGCTGTGTGTGACATTGCCATGATGAAAATGATTTTAATGTAGAAATATTGCAATATTAACTTACAGCCATTCTTCAAAAGACTTCACATTTCTTTCCTATAAACAAATTCTGCCAGAACGATTGTAATCCTGAAGGCTCAGCCAGTGTCTGGGGCAGTGAGTTATTTGCTTTGTAATTTCTGTTCCACTTTATGACTTCGCCTAAAAATGTTTTATATTAAGTTTCACTTATAGTAAAACCCCATCTACTAGACATACCTCAAAATTTTACAATACAGAATGATGAAGTGAGGATTTTATTACCATTTCCATTGGCTATGACGTTTTATGTTATTTACGATGTATGTAGTGTCAAATGAGGTTACCAGTAGACAGATACATGTACTATTAAAAATATAACGAAATCTAAACACGAGATTCTGTCGCAGAAATTCCTTCATAATCTTTATAAAAATAAAGAAAGCAGTTTTTATGGAGAGGGCAGAGGGAAGATAGGTGAATAATGTTATGAATCATATTCAAATGAAATCATGATTTTCTCAAAAATAAAAAAATAGAACTAAGTAAAACATTTTCTGGAATTAAAGATCATTTAGGTAAAGGAGAAAAAAAAAAGGATCACACTGCTAATCCTTTTTCAAACACACTGTTCTTCAACTTAATAAAAAATCAACATAATTATGATATTGATTTCAATATAATTATGCTATTGATTCAAATTATATTAAATTCAAATCAATATAATTATGATATTGATTTTCTTCTTCCATACAATGGAAGAAGAAAAAATAAAAATTACATTTATCCGAAAAATAAAGTAATAAAGGAAAATTAAGTATAGAATGAATTTAGGTGCAAAAAAAAACCAACAAATTGATAATTGAAAACGGAATTAAGCAATTATTTTTAATCTTTTCAGTTTTTTATTAATATTATATAATATGAATAAATAAAAAATTATTTCAAAAATTATTTTGGAGATAATTATTACAAAAACTTTATTAATTTTAAAAATAAAAACTATAAATATAAGTAGATTAACTAAATTTTGTCTCTTGTCATATTCGTCATATTTTCGGATCCACTTTGAATTAGTTTGATCTGCTTTCTTTCATACTTCATCAAAATATTTTTCTTTCTTCTAAGCAGAAAATAATATTTTATTTGAAAGTGTCGAATTTGTGATAAAAAAATTGCGAAATCCTTAATTAATCTTTCTAGAGAAAAATCAGAAGAAAATTGAATATAGCATCAAATTCTACATTATTTAATGAGAAGACATTATGATTATATACATAAACGTTAAAAAATACATTATGCAAACTGAGTTTTTCCTAACCTGACGTTCCATCTTTTAATCTGAGAAAATGTCAAATGAAATGAATTAAATGAGATTTTAGTTTCAACGTAGGACATTTTTCATCCGAGCGATACCTTTTTAAATCGAATTTAATTCTTGTTTATAAATACACATTTATTAATCTAACTATAGTTCTATTCTTATGATTATGTTGATATACTAATTATGTCTCAAATAAACTTTTATTTGTCACTACTTAAAAAAAATGAATCAAAGACGATTTTTTCTTACCTTGTTTGTACTGACATAATTTCGAAAGAAAAAAAAATAGGAACGATTGCTAGACGAACACATTTGGAGCATTCTATATCCCCTTTGCTTTCCGGTGCAAGATATTCTTTTCTTCAGAACTTTTTCTCCTCGAGACTTCAGAAACATTCCTTTCCCCCTCCTGAGAAATCCCCGTGGAGCTCCCCTCTCCCTTACTTCCATTTATCTCGATGGGAAATCAGTTCGTAGGAAGAAAAGTCTCTCAGCCGTTATCCGACATCTCACCTCGACCAAACGATTCTCTTCTCTCTTTATTTCATGTCCTTTGGAAGAGAAATCGCCCGGATTATCTCACAACGAGAATCGACAATTATTGCCCCTGGAACAAGCGACGGGAAATAATGTCCGCTTCACAGGATTCTTTGGAGACAAGTAAGAGAAAACTTTTACCCTCGCTTCTTTTCAAGTTTATTTTGAAAAATTCCGAGCAATTTTTAGCATACAGTTTCTTAAGAATACATTGTCAAAATGAATTTAGAAATACTGCATTCATTATGCTTCAGTGATTATAAATGTGTATTAAAAAGAGTCTGGTGACCATGAAATGCAAAAAATAAAGAAATTTCTGATTTAATAAAGTTTCGCGATATATCTAGTTGCAAAGGGGGAATGAAATTCACATGAAAAGTTTTTATTACATAACATATGTAGAACGGTTTTGTTTGTAAGATTCTGTAAAGGAGTCATCCCACTGCTTAAAAATCAATTTGTGTAAGGATTAGGCAAAACATATCATTGCTCTAATATATTATTTAATCAAATCTATAAATTCTTTTCTCAGTTCAGAATTTGTGCATAGTTGAGGAGGGTTATCGATGACGTAAGTGAATTCCAAGAATCATGCAATTAAGATATGGAAAAATGATTTTGAGTGCATCGGTAATTCTATAAGACAAATGCTAAAGGAGGCATGATTGAAAATACATTATTTTTTTTTTTAAATCCTAGTCTGAAGTAATTGGAGATACCGTAATCTTATATACTTTAAGTATTTATTTGCTTTTTATTTTAAACTTTATAAACAAAAAAAATCAAATATTGTTTTATTTTTCTCATGAACAATCGGAAAGTATATAGGTGGTATAGATATAACGGTGTGCTTTAAAACTTGATAATTACGTTCTTGATCGGTACAATATCTCAAAAAAAGGTTAAAGAATTATGAGTGTTTCGAATGTAATGCATCCTTACTCTAATAATCCATATTCGTATTAGAGATTTATGTAGATACGCTATGAAATTATGAACGTTATTTTTAAGCCATGCTGATTTTTATTCTGAATATAACTATTTGTGCTTCAGTTTTAAATACTATGCTTTTTTGTCATGGTACTTGCCATAGACAAGCCCGCCGATGAAATCATCGATTTTAAGCAGAGAGAGTGTCTCTTGTTTCAATTGCGCCACCTAGGGCCAAAAGTATGATTAAGTTATTCGTGAATTTCATTCACTCATCCGCAGATTATAATTGGAACCTGAATCAGCGTGCAATGACCTCTGATTCAGTACCCCCATTGGTATTGTCTCGATATGGAAGACCTTGTGGTCACGACAGATTTATACGTGTACAAGCCATACATACATGGGGTTCGAACTCGCAACCCACTAACCATGTTACCCCAGCCTCTTAGGATACTGTGGTGATAGCTTAATAAGCCAGATAATATCTACGGGATTGAGCAATTGCTTTTGTCCAGTGGTTATGTTACTAATCTTCAGACCCAAAGGTTCCGGGTTCTATTCTGAGCCAACATCACCTCCCACAATACTATTTATAAATTAATCCATAGAGAAAGTGTCTAAATATGTCATATAAGATTAGTCACTCAGTGCTATTTTCAATTTCTTTAGTTTATTTTGCTATCCAGAATTAGAGCATTTGCAATATCCTAAAAATCTTATCTAAATTCATTTGAATTATGAAACTTTGTTTTATTTTATGATGAGAAAGTATTATGATCATCAAAAAATTAAAACACTAAAATTTGGCAATTATTCAGATTTTTAATATCTTCAAGTGTGAAAGACATGTTTTTAGAATTATGTCTGTCTGCCTGCCTGCTAGCCTGTTTGTGTACTTGATAACTCAAAAATATTTGCATACAATTTGATGTACAATAATTATTCCGAATTTGTAGATTTCTATTAAATTTTGAGCAAAAGCCAATCAGAAGTCTGTCTGGTTGTACGGATGCAAGCCGGAATACAAATGAACGAAAGCTAATGAATAAAATTTTATATAGACATTTGATACCTTAAGTGCAGATAGCTATCATATTTTAGACTAAACCCGGTAAGAAGTTTAGCGTCTGTTAATTTGCCTTTTAGATGCATGTAAACACTATAAATTAAAAACTCAATGACTTAAATGTAAGAAATTTGATATGTGATCTTATGATTACATTTGTAATTTTAAATCTAAATTTAATTTCAAAGTTATATATTTGTGTTCTGGTGCTTTTGTATTAACTACATTCAGAGGTGAGCCGTTGAAAAAAAAATCGTCAAAACTCTCACTCTAATAAGCATTTGCGATCAGCTATTATTCTCCAATAGCATGCAGTTAATAATAGCAAATATATTCATTCGAGAAGATAAAAGAAAACTTTAGGGAATCTACTTCCGCTGATTTGAAAAAAAAAAGAATCAAATTTAAGATGCACAATGAAAAGCTTAATTAAGCTAGTTAATTGTTATCAATATGCACGTATAAAGCATGAATCACCATAAAAATATAAAAAATGTTGAGCAGATTCCGACTTTTATGTCAATAAGATATATTCTTATGGAAGGAGCCATATGGAGGGACTCTAAATTTTCTGGCAAGAACCATCCATTATGCTTACCAGAAAACGCTTAGTAACCGCGATTCAAGAAGATTTCGTTTATTTATTTCAGTTGTCGATTGCAGTGGACTTACATTTGTCTAACTCTAAGCCGCCCTCACTTATCCCTCGGGATCATCCATCAACGCTCCACCTACCCATAAAAGAAAAAAAAGAACCTTCCATTCGAAGTAGGGTCCATCTTTCTCTCGTTCCCTTAAACCCCTGATTAAGAGGCAGACATTAAGAATGTAATTCATCTGACGTCTGGGGAGGTTGGCTAATGAAAGAACAACTTCTGGGTTGAACCTATTTAGAAAAGACAAGGCTTCTTCAATGCTTCATATTTTTTTTATCTCCCTTTCCACTCACAAACGGTATTAATGCTTTCGAAACCCACTTGCGAGTGTCGGAGCAATTAGGACCTTAGGAGAAGGCAAGGGCTGTTGAACTAAGAGGGCCCTCTATCGAGATCTTAGCAGTTATGTTTTCCAGATGCTGCCGGGGCTGTAATTAGGGGCGTAGGCAATTATTTCGGGGAATTATTCTTTTATGAAAATGAATGGTGGAATTGAACTAATAATGCTCTCATTCTCTCTAGAAATTACTATTTCCTTCTAGATGTACTTCAGACAATGAGCAGACACTGGAATGGACGTAAATGCTCAACGCTTATTTTATTCCAAAGATGTGAAATAAAGTTTGTTTCACTTATTACCTCCCGCCTTTTATGAGAAATCGTTTTCGTAAATTTAATTTTAAAGATAATTGTAAAAGAATGTGCAGAAGGCATTACAGTACCGAACACTGGACATTAATGCTATTAAATTGAGAAGCGCCATTAATTAGACTCCGGAGAGTCGTCATAAAGCAATGGATTTATTAAATATATCTCTAATTGGAATGGGTAATTATAGAGCAGAAAATATTTTTTTTAAAAAAATATGCGTATTCACATAATGAATTTATGAATGACAGTGATCAAATGAATGATTTAAAAAAGTACCCATTTAATTTCAACGAATATGCTGGTTATTAATATAAAACAATATTCTTATAGCATACTACTTGAATACGAGAAGATATCAATTTAAATTTAACTGCCCCTTAATTGTGAAGTGAATAGAGCATTCATTTTGTAACACTTCTTTTTAACTGTCTGATACCGAAACTTCATATTTTACGATTTCTATGACTAGTCCCCAAATTCAACGATCATTTTTGCTGGTTTATTTTTATTTATCATATTCAAGTATACATAGGTATTTAATTAAAAAAAGAAACAAGCCTCTTAAGGATTGAGTCTTCCTAAAATAAGATATATATTGGAAATGTTTTTGTAAAATTATTTTGGATTTTTGTAAATATTTATATCTAAAAATTCATTGATAGAATTTATTTGTTTTATCAATTAATAGTTCGTATATCTGAGATTAAAATGCTTCCAATTACATTATTTTTAACGTAGAAACAAACTGCTTTGTATAAAATATAAAAATATATGTACGAAATCCCTTTTACTATATAAGTATTGAAATAAAAGATAAATTAAAGGAATAATGGTAATGTAGTTCTAAATTTTGAAATTACTCAACAAAAGAATAAGTACTTACACTTTTTCTTATTTCAAAATCATCTGAATAAATTTTTTAAATAATTATTAACTGATAAAAATTTGTACAAAAATGAAATTGGTATTGTTGAAAAACTCAAATTTTTAATTTATAGGATTTTTTTTATTTCCTTCAAAGTGTTGGAGGGGAACGACAAAATATTGGTTAATTTCTCATACCGTATTGAACATCTGATTTTTACTTCTCTTGCCCCCATTTGAACGATTCCTTTATGCCTGCTTTTAGGCATTTAAACAAATAAAAGTCAGGTGAAAATGCAGGAAATAAAATAAAACAGAAATGAAAAAAATTATTACTATTATTATTATTTAAAAGTTAATTTTAATGTGTTAAAATAAAATTTTTAAAAATACTAAGTGAAAGAAATCCTGTACATATATTGAAATCCTAAAATGTTGAAGTTTAAACTGGTTTTAAAATATTTCTTTTAAGAAATTTCCTCTTAAATTGCTGGGAAAAGCCGAAATATCGATAAAATTTTAATTAATTGTATATTAACTAATTTTTGAATTCAGAAAATTGATAGTATCCTTTCTTTTATCCTATATAATAAATACTCAAAAGTTTTTTGTATCCAAACAGTTAAGGAGTATAGATACATATGATCAGCAATGACTTTTATTTATATTAAAATCATATTACAAATAGATAAAACTACAGATAATCAATCAGTATATCTATCTTGATATCTACAGATAATCAATTATACTATAATACGAGGAATGGTTGCCAAGTCGAAAATCGCCCCAGAATTAATAAACTCCGGTAAACTTGGGGGTCTGGGGTTTTTGGCCACGAGGAATCGATTGGCGCCGGTTTTGAAAAGCTACGGTCGAGCAGTTCGGAGTTACAGATAGGATATTTTCAAACTTTATTAGTTCGCCATAATGGCTAATAGGTTTCAAGTGGTAACGTGCTGCCATCTATAGGCAATATGGCGAACTAATAAAATTTCCAGAAGATGATCCGGAACTCAAGGAACTGATCTCGAAATGGATGATCCATAACCCGTGTGGTGATATGAACCCAAGCGCTCCGTGCATGGTCAGCAAACATGGAAGAGACCAGTGCAGATGGGGATTTCCAATGGAACATCAAGACATGACATCGCTGGTGGACGATGAAAAGCCGAGGTTTAACCGGTTATCTTTTCACAAATGGTTTCACAAATTTTCTTATGGCATGTATTGTTTTGATAAATCACAATTGAAAATATAAATCTTCGAGTTAGCTTCGATACCTGTTTTCTCCGAGAGGAGCTCGGTCACCCGCTGGTCAGTATAATATCATATCTTTAGCGCCTTCGCATTCAACATGAATTATTTTTAACATGAACCGTCTTTCTGCTGTAACCTATTTAGTTTTCATTGAATACATATGAGTGAAATTTTATTCTTTTAAGGCTTTAAAGGAATAAAACTACACATATGTATTCAATGAAAACTAAATAAGTTGTAATTATAGGCAAAAATCTTATGAAATAATTAATTTTCCAAGAAGGATTACAGCATAAATATCCATATGAATACCTGGTTTGAAATCAAATTATAAAATATGAAAAACTATTTAAAACATCAATTTGATTTACAAAACACTGAACCACATAATTTAAAACATTTATATTCTTACCATTAAGAATTCTAATTACAAACTTTACTAGTATTTTCTCATAGAATTCAACCATAGCTTTTTAAAAAACTTTTCTTTACTTTGAAGTCAACTTATTTACAAAGCAACTTATGTATGGCAAAGCGATTGATAGGAATTTTGATGTATTCAAAATTTGAAAATGACGGGATTTAATCACGCTTTTAATTTAATCAAAAAATGTTTATAAAATCGAAGAATACATTGAATGCAACTCATTTTTTTAAAATTTAAAGTTGTTTTTACAATTAATGTTAATTTATTTCGTAAAGATTTACTGAATCCCTATTATTATATGCGCTGCCGTACCGCTCATCGGATTGCAATAAAACTTTGAATACTTATTACTGGCCTTTGCGTTATGGTTATATGCATAGTAAAATTATGTAACATAAAATAAATTTTAGATCTATTTACATAATTTTGGATCTATTTACCACACCTATTAACCAAGGATTATGGTCAAATTAATTCGCCAAGGAGGCACTATAGATTCAATAAAGGTGCTAAATTCAAAGTACAGATAAGTATTTCGTAATTATTGTACGCAAATACTATGTAAGTTGTTCTCTGAGGTAACCGCCTTATTAGAGAGTATGCAAGAGAGCTTTGGGGGAAGCACTCCTATAGATTTAGTTAAGTTTAGTTATATTAACGTCCCGTTGTAAAGCAGCTTTAAGACTATTTTTGGACGGATTTCGTAATTTTGAACCACTGTCAGATGACGAGGATCACACCTGAACTGGCAACCCCCTCTCTAAACCACACCAGAGGGAGGAAGATTGGCCGGACAGATTTCACATGCGAGACCCCCTCACACTACGATTCTTCCGTGGAATCGAGTCTCGAACCTGAAACCCTTCGGTTCCTATTAATTTAACTATATCAACAAATTTATTTCATAAATGTATTTTCTGCGTTTAATCATTTTGAAAAGAAAATATTTTAATCACATTTTCTAACCTTAATCTTGAGAATTCTGAGCGATTATTAAACGAATCACAAAATATACAAAAAATAATTTCTTCCCTTACAATTCTCAGAGAACACCAATAATTAAAATTCTAAAAGAATATATATATATATATATATATATATATATATATATATATATATAAAAGTTATTGTTTGTTTATACTTTATGCGCTTCCGTACTATTTAACCAATTTCTATGCAACTTGGTCAACTCAGTGCTTGCACCTGCATAAAGGTTTTAGGCAAAGTACCGTTATCATATCTGTTATATAAAAATTAATTTTTGTTTGTTCGTATCCTAAGCGCTGTTGCACCGTTCAACCGATTAGGATGAAACTTGATAAAACCTATTGTTTGCAGTCCCACGAAGGTTACATTTTAAAATTGATAATTGACAAAATTCAAACAGCACATCCCATCGGAATTAATCGCACATACATCAAACAAAATAAAATTATTATTTTTTGATTTCAGTCAATGTGAGGGAAATGAAACCAAAATTACTTCCTGACAGCTCTAATGTATCTCTTCTCATTAATGAATAGTCTTTTTTCACAGGATGTTGTCATTCAGAGTACTCAGTATTTTGTCTGCAGCAAAACGCACGTATTACTTTGAGTTGATCTCACACATACAAAATAAAATTATTATTATCGATGCCGCTCAAGGTATATTATATATAGTGAAAATTTCTCAGTGCAAGCAATATTTTTGCTGATTATTAAGCGAATCTTCAAACAATGTTTCGATTACATAAATGTATATCGTGTTGATTGCTTCCACAAAAAATATGTTCCCAAACATTTGTCACTTAATAGATCTAATACCGCAACATCTGGAAAATAGCCAAATCGAGCTTCAAAAACAAACGAGGAAATACAAGAGAGCAATTAAGCAGATCGTTTACAGACTGCAAATTTACGTGTTTTCAAAGTCTCAAAATCAACATAGGCAAAAACCGAAAGACAACATTTACATGTTATTTGTTCACAAGTATCAGAATCAATAGACCAATATGAGGCAATAGGTGTTACAACTATCCTTAAAAAGGATCGTCGATTGGAGAAGATGAGCTTATTTCATGCATTCCCATTATCACTCCCCCCCCCCCCCCACATTCCTTTTGATTCCAAACTACTGCAGTTTCCCCTTCGACTTGCATTCTCGATTACCGTCAACAATGTGCAAGATCAATCACTTCAAGTGTGTGGACTGAACCTAAGAAACCCATGTTTTTCACACAGTCAAGAAATTAATTTGCTACCTCTGCAGAAGGAAAAAAAAATATTACCTATTCTAAAGCTCTTGATTAATAAAATAAAAAATAATAGAAAAAAATATATTTACACCTCTCCTTCTCCCTCATTCAACAGCAATGAATGCATTCATTTCCGATATGAAAATAAATATTGTTACCAATCTGTAATTTTGCTTCCCCACATCGATAATGTTAGGATCAGTCGATCAGATCATCGATAATGTTAGGAATAGTCATCTGTATTGAACGATGTCCAGGACATCGGAGATCTCAGAGCTTGGCGACTTTGATGACAAAATAGATAATACCTGAAACTTGATGAATTTTCCTGATCTGTCCATTAGGATCCGAGATACACCCAGAATGCTCCTGATTGGTCCAGAAGGCGTTAGCCCCCCTCTGCTATGTAAAACCGGCTAACTAAAGCTGCAGCTGTGTGTGGTCAATCGAGAAGACCTGTAATGAGAAGTCCTGTATAGGAGTCCTGAACGGAGGAGTCGCCGAGAGAATACGGAAGAATCGGTGGAGCGTTGCGTGCCAATGTCTTTGTGTCTTCTGACGAAGCCTGTATCGTAGCCCTTTATGTCGTCGTCGTGTACGAAGCAGTCCTAAACTAAGAAGAAGAGACAGAGGAGTAGTTCAGCCGTTTGGAGAGGTCTACGTGAGAGTAGACAGAATCCCAGAAAGATTCTCTCTCGTGCTGACTCCCGTCTGGCCAATTTGTGTGCTATGGACGTTGTCACTACTGAATTTCTGCCAATGGATTATTGTTGCTATTGTGGACTACTGTCTATTGTAGAGTGCTGCAACGTGCTGTCCCGTGTGTTTGTCTCGGCTATATATAGTTGTTGCGCTGTAAATATTTTTTGTCTTCGTGCTGTCTTTTTTTTTGTCCTGTAAATAAGCGTCGCCTGTTTGTGTCATCTACTGAAGGACTCATCTCTACCATACACTCCGCTATACAAGTAAACGGTCCCGAAGGATAAGATTAAAGAGGAAAATTCGTAACAGTATCATATTTTCTATTATTCCTATCTAAACAAGACAGTTATTTTGAATTCCAAACGATATTTCCAGATTGTGTCTTCTGCAGCAGCAAAGCACCGGGTAACAGCTAGTAATTATAATAAAAATTCTCAAATCCAGCTAATTACGGGTATCTTTGTAAATCCTCAATAAAAAAACATCATCTACGGTTATTATGATTTTCTATTATACAAAAAATAAAACAGAATTTTTTTAATAAAAGAAAGCCTTTATATGTTTTGCTGAGAAAGAAAGTATTGGCCTAAGAGCAGTAAGAAAAACCCCCTAATTGAAGTAGATATCCCAAACTGATCCTAGATAATATAAGTTCGAAATAATTTAGCGATACAGAATTTTCTTTCCCTTTTTAGTGCTATTCAGCTGTTTACACCATTTATTGTTAGTCCTCCCAAATTTTTATGTTCGTAATATATTAACTTCCCAAATTTACATTTATGAAATTTTTTGTTTCTAGATAGTTCCAAACGTGAAAAATCGAAGAAAAATGTCATCAGTGGTTCAGAAAAATTATAAAGAATAAGAGGAGGTATCGAAAATTCGCTTGTGTTTTGCGCATTTCAGTAATAATTTATACAAGCAATAATTTTACTTCAGGAATTAATGCTTGTTATTGTCAATTTAGTTCTAGTTAGTAATATTATCTCCACTAATAATAAAGATTAATGCCCGTGTGTATGCGTTGGCGTATTGAAGGTTAGATACCTTGACAGAGTTACCAAAACAGATATATATTTTGTAAAGTGAGAAGCAGTAAACTTCAAAAAATTTTAATTAGGATTTTTATTTAATAAATTTGGGCATTTGGACGTGTTTCTTCCATAATCTTATATATATATATATATATATATAAGATTATGGAA